>OY740824.1:6095518-6245047 GCA_963514005.1 Raja brachyura | reverse complement strand
GCTCGTCACCCCCAGGTCAGTGCGGAGCCCCCACTTCTCCCCCGCCCTCCCTTCCCTCCCACACACCCTCTCTTTCCCCCCTCCCCTCACTTCCACCGTCCTCATCCCCTTTCCCCACTTGCCTCCTCACCATCTCCTTTCCGCTACACTACTACCCATCCCCCTCCTTGACATCTCTTCTCCCCCCGCTCCCCTCACACACCCCCTGCCCTTCACCCCCTCCACCCCCCCCACCATCAAGCACTAGTAATGTTCACGCGTTAGTAACGTCCTGTTTGCCAGCTTGTTTACCCTCTGTGTTCCCCTCCTGCAGGGTTTAGGATCCGTTGCTGTGGACGGAGACACCGGGACGTGAGCGTCCATTGAGGGCAGCCCGGGTGCCGGTTTGAGGGGTTAAGCTTCGATGGAGGTCCTCGTGGTGCGGCACAACAAGGAGAAGCGTTATGAGTGTGACGTGTGTGGCAAAGCCTGGCAGAGCCCGAGCCTGCTGGAGACACACTGGCGGATGCACATGGGAGAACGCCCCTTCGATTGCTTGGAGTGCAGCAAGAGCTTCACCCGCTACGACAGACTCCGCGAGAGGCCCTTCGGCTGCTCCGACTGCGACAAGACCTTCAAGACGACATGAGCTGAAGATGCAGCGGTGAGTGCACATGGGCAAGCAGCGCTTGGGCTGGTCCACCTGTGGCACGAGCTTTGCCCAGATGTCAGGGCTGCACATCAGTGAGCAGCCCTTCACCTGCTCCGACTGCGGCAAAGGCTTCAAATTGTCGTCGGACCTGTTGATGCACAGGCAGGTCACTGTGCAGCTGGTCTGTGGCCGCACTCACCACGATACCCGTGGCAAGGGGTCTAAGTCCATCACCTCCACCACAAAGGCCACCAGCTTGGCACCAGCTTGGCACTGGCCATGGCACCCATATCCGGCCTGTTGAATGGCAGCCTTTGTGTGGGAGGTGATGGCCCGGTGCTTCACTCTGGTGAAGGTGCGAGTGGAGGCGGCAGTCACTGGCAACACCGTAGCCGCTCGGCAAGGCCGATCACCTCGCCACTCTCTCCTCAACCAGCTCAAGGCCGTGCTGGCATCCGTACATCTGAATTTCAAAATCCACAGAGAAATCTCATGCCCATCACATCCAAACTGTACTGATAAGCCATCACCTGTTATAAACATAGCTACCTTTGTACCACTGCAGAAGAAGAACGCGACCATGATTGTCTGTTGCTTGTAGAAGCCGCTGCCACTCCCCGGCTGGACTTACAGTCATCCGATTGATAATCCTAATCTGGTCCTATTTACCGATGGCTCTGCACACCGACCTAGCGATGACAGATTATTGGCAGGGTATGCAGTGGTCACAACACACCAAGTGCAATAGGCGTACACTTTATCATCCAGAACGTCCACTCAGGCAGCTGAGCTGTTTGCCATAACTCGTGCCTGGGTATTGTCAAAAGATACAAGTGCTAATATCTACACTGATTCTTGCTTTGCGTTTGGGGTTGTATCTGACTTTGGGCAGTTATGGGAAAAATAGATTATTCATCACATCAACAGGAAAGGCTGTGATAAACTGATCTTAAATGTATTAAGATCCTAAAAGGTAGACATATTCCTTATTAACTATCTTTGTTGGATAAAATACATGAATATACTAACATTGGGTGGGATGAGAGAGAATACAGTAAGATTAGACATATTGTCTGGGAATGTGTGAAGGGTGGATGGTAAATGAAAGCATGAAATAGCAGATTAGATAACGAAGCTTGTTTACTCTTCTGTGATGAGTTACGGAGGATCTCCCGCATCCCGGCCGCTAGTAGCATAGATATGTTGCAGTAAATGGGAGGCTTATGATTGGCTTGGAATGGGGATGGTGGCGTGGGCCGCCTGAAAGATGAGATAGAATAATGTCATGATTCCTTTGTATTGTGTTTGACTTGTATTCACCATCTGTTTGACGTATTAATCATTCCCCACACCCCCCAACACACACACCACCCAACACCCACCCCCCCCCTCCCTCACACATCCCTTCCCCCACCACTCCCCACCCCCTCCCCACCACCCTCCCTTCACCCCATCCCCAATCACACCCTCCCCCACACCTCCCTCCCCACAACCCCCATTTCACTGTACCACATCTCCTTTGCAGAGGTGAAAGATTCTGCTTGGTTGTCCCAAGGCACCTCACCATATGCAGTCCTGACCTGTGAATGAGAAGTTCGCAAAGCACGGATTAAAGCTAACACATAGGATGTCAATTCCTCGGTCATCCGTTGGAAATGGACCATCGCGGAGGCATGGTCATTCCTTGGCATCCGTAAAGGTCGACCATATGATTTATGCAGGCGTTATTCATGCTGTACCAGAAGGAGTGGTCCGTATTCTTATTCTGCCCCTCTTCTATAGTTCTCCATACTATCCTATACACCGTTTCTGAAAATTTCAGCAAACAATCAGATCAATCCACTTCGAAAGACCTCAGTGTCCCCGTGAAATCTCAGCTGGATTGTCACATGATACTGTATTTTCCAACTTTCCCCTTTTAAGTTAAGTGGAAACAAAGCATTAAGCATTACCTTACAGCAGAGGGTAGCTGTGTGTAGCTTCACCCCCCCCCCCCCCCAATGCTTATAGGTTCTTAAAGGGACACACACACCTACACTTATAACATATGGTTTACAACAAACAAGTTACAAGTCAAACAGATGTCAACAAAATAGAGAGAGTACAGAGGAGATTTACTAGAATTTTGCCTGGGTTCCAGCAACTAAGTTACAGAGAAAGGTTGAACAAGTTAGTTCTTTATTCTTTGGAGCGCAGAAGGTTAAGGGGGGGGGACTTGATTGAGGTGTTTAAAATGATGAAAGGGATAGACAGAGTTGACGTTTATAAGCTTTTCCCATTGAGGGTAGGGAAGATTCAAACAAGAGGGCATGACATGAGAATTAAGGGACAGAAGTTTAGGGGTAACATGAGGGGGAACTTCTTTACTCAGAGAGTGGTGGCTGTGTGGAATGATCTTCCAGCAGAACTGGTGGAGGCAGGATCGATTTTAACATTTAAAAGTAAAGTGGATAGGTATATGGACGGGAAGGGAATGGAGGGGTATGGTCTGAGTGCAGGTAGATGGGACTAGGGGAAAATAAATGGTCGGCACGGACTGGAAGGGCAGAGAAGGCCTGTTTCCGTGCTGTAATTGTTATATGGTTAAAAGACTTATCACATATATGAACTTCAGCATTCATTCAAAAACATAATGCTATCACACACATGAGACGCTAACCATGGGTGTCTGAACGGGGAGGTGCGTTGGGTGTGCTCGCACCGCCCTTTTTCCCCCCACAGTAAAAAAAATCCAGAGGAAAAAATTTTTTGAGCGCAATCAGCATTTGCCCGAAATTCTGGTTCCCACTCGCTAGATGATTTGAGGGAAAAAAGTGACTGTCCGCGCCTGCACAGTTGGGGCAAGCCGGTGACATAGTAGCATCGCAAAATAACGCTGTCTCTTGGGCCCGGGCGGGATCAGACCGCATTTTGCAGTCCACACAATCATCGATCGCCTGGAACTGGTGATCGATCGTGTCTACTCTGGTAAGTAGTGGAATATTGCACTGCGGGAGGGGGAGGTTTTTATCCTGGGTGGCACGCTACCCGCGAAGGGTCTAACGGGCGGGAGCTGGAACGACTGGCAGCGACCGTAACCTAGATACCAGATGCCGCTCCGCTCTGGCCTTCGCTTCACCCGCCGTCGGGCCCACAACACGCGCACACACACCTCCCCCCCCCGATGAGCCCATGCCATCTTCCGCCCACCACTCCCGCCGGGCCCACTTCTTCCATCCCCCCCCCCCGCTGTGGGCCATCCAATGCTACGTGGGAGGGAAGAAGGTGAAAGAGGGGGGAATGTGAGGGGGAGAGAGAGAGAGAGGGGAAGGAGGGGAGAGAGAGATGGGGAGGGAGAGAGAGGTGGAGGGGAGGGGGAAAGGTGGATTATCTTTAGTGAGATTGCAAAATTAAGGAATGTTTTAGAGCTATTATATTTTCTCCCCCATAAGAATATTAAACAATATCAAATAATATCAATCAATTGGAACTGCTTTCTTTTCCTTGATACCAATACTGAAAAATATGAATTCCATAGTTTGTGACATTAATATATATTTTAATATCCAAAAATAAAGATATTATAACTAAAAACAAACCACCAACAGGTGGTAGAAAAATTCTTATCGACTTCCGTAGATGTTTTTATATGTTTTGCTCTGCCCCCTTGACCAATTATTATTAATTGGAAGAGAGAGCAATACAAAGATAAAAAATATATATATAAAATAAAACGCACTCCAATAGATAGATTACAAATGTATCTTCAAAGAGGAAAAACAAACGTTAAGCAAACAAACGAGTTTCCAACGTTAAGTATATACTTAGATATAACAGTGATTATGTTAATTATATATGGATATTATAATTTCACTTTTTGTTTGTTATCTTTTCACGAATCTACACTTTCTGGTCTTTTTCAAGGTCTATTCTGAAGGGGAGATGCCAACAAAATCTAATAGCTGCGGATGATCATCCCTCACCTAGAGTAATGAGGTTCTTGGTTGCACCATATGAAGTAAAGGTATTAACATGATCCATAATCCAAGACGATAAACAAAAGAAAACTGGAGGAATCACGTTCTGCAGTAGGAATATAAGGAGCGCTAATGAACCAATTAAAAGGGGCAAGATCTTTGCCCAATTAAAAGCTTTAAATAGTGACGTAATTTTCTTACAAGAGACGCGTCTGAAATATCAAACACAGATAAGATTGAAGGCAAATTGGATCGGGCAAACATACTACTCTTCATTTACTTCTAAATCTAGAGACACGGCCATTATCCACTCCACTTTGATAAATATTTTGCTCCTAGTTTTGACAACCCTCAATTTTTTAGTAAAATTCTGGATACAATTTCAGAACTTAACTATCAAAATGTGGTAATAGGGGGAGATTTGAATTGTGTTCTAGATCCATATTTGGATAAATCTGCAAAACAAAAGAGGATTAACATAAAATCTAAAACAAGTGAACTCCTAAATACATACATGAAAAATACCATTAAGACAGATGCATGGAGGATCGCTAACCCAGTAGGTAGAGAATATTCATTTTATTCAACGGTACATAAAACATACTCACGTATTGATTATTTCTTAGTGGACACAAAATTAATTCCATACACATATAATGCTAAATATCACAATAGTATTATTTCTGATCATTCCCCGTTAACTTTCTCTTTAAAATTTGAAGGAATGCTTGACAAAAAATCCCCCAAATATTTGAGTGCAGGTAGATGGGACTAGGGGAAAATAAATGGTCGGCACGGACTGGAAGGGCAGAGAAGGCCTGTTTCCGTGCTGTAATTGTTATATGGTTAAAAGACTTATCACATATATGAACTTCAGCATTCATTCAAAAACATAATGCTATCACACACATGAGAGGCGTTTACGCTAACCATGGGTGTCTGAACGGGGAGGTGCGTTGGGTGTGCTCGCACCGCCCTTTTTCCCCCCACAGGTTTAACCCCCAAATATTAAACAACTCACAAGGTTGTACATATTTAAAAGAGCAGATGAAATTCTTCTTTGAGACAAATGAAACACCAGATATTTCACCCTCCTTATTATGGGAAACTTTTAAGGCATTTATAAGAGGAACTATAATCTCATATCAAGCTTTCCAAAATAAAACGAATAATACTGAACAATTACAGCTAAAACAACAAATTAGACAATTAGATTTAGAAAATGCTAAAGAACCAACTATAGATAAACACAATAAGATAACAATACTAAAATATAAATTAAATAAAATTTTATTGGCCAGAATAATAAGATTATTTTCAAATTACTAAACAAGAAAATTTTGATTTTGGTGATAAACCACATAAACTCTTAGCACGCCAGCTGAAAAAATGGGAAACAGAAAACACAATTACTAAAATTAAATCAGACAAAGGGGAATTACTAACACTACCTAAAGATATAAATAAAAGATTTGCTCAATATTATCAAAATTTATATACATCGAAAACCTCTGCAAATAATACTCAAGTTACAAATTTCTCAGACAATTGTAATCTTCCAAAATTAAATAGGGTGGAACAAGAGGGATTAGGAGCTCAGATTACACTTCTGAATCTGAAGAAATAGAAGAAACAATAAGTTTGTTGAAGAATGGCAAAACGCCAGGACCAGACGGCTTTAGTAATGAATTCTATAAAAGATTCCACCAGATAATTTCTCCACGCTTGCAAAAATTATATAGCAAACTAATAAACACGGATCAAACTGGGTTTATACCAAAGAGATACTCATTTAACAATTTGAGACGGCTGTCTAATATAATGTACTCACATAATACTGAAGTTATTAAGATGGCTGATCCGTGGGCAGTTGCTGCTGGGACGCAAGTTGGGGCCTGATCAACCCCGGCTGGGTCGCCTGGGCGAGGTTGTCTGATGTTGTGAGACCCGAAACACCCGATGACTCCAGGTCACATCACTGAGGATGTGTCCCAGCGCATCTAGAAGATGTATATTTTTCACATTGAAGTCTGGCTCAGCCAGTGGCTCCTAGGAATAGACTGGGTGACAACCAAGAATAGTTTGGTGACTACTGGAGAGACAGTTGACGGCACGGAAAGACAGCACCCGGGAAAGGCTGGGTTAGCACCCCAGCCTGTGTCTTTCGTGAGAAAGACACCCAACAAAGCTACGGAGAGGCCTAATGAACCATCGTGGCCTAATCATCCATCAGGCGAGAATGAAATGCTCGGAGAAGGAGAAAGAGGTGCAGCGCACAGGCCTTGAACCTGGTGAGACGCAGGAGGAGCCCGGCCGGGAGCCACCCCACAGAGCCCAGTCCCTCCACGCACTAGAGTCTCCCAACCCCTGCAGAGTAGTTATTAAGATGGCTGATCCGTGGGCAGTTGCTGCTGGGACGCAAGTCGGGGCCTGATCAACCCCGGCTGGGTCGCCTGGGCGAGGTTGTCTGATGTTGTGAGACCCGAAACACCCGATGACTCCAGGTCACATCACTGAGGATGCGTCCCAGTTAATCTAGAAGATGTATATTTTTCACAAGAAGACCTAGCAATTATCTCATTGGATGCAGAAAAAGCTTTTGATCAAGTAGAATGGCAAAATTTATTCAAAGTATTGCAAAAATTTAACATGGGAGATAACTTTATCTCATGGGTAAAATTATTATATGATAAGCCAACGGCTAGAATACTGACTAATAATATTATCCCCGAAATTCCAATTGGCAAGGGGCAATAGGCAGGGGTGCGCACTATCACCTCTGCTATTTGCACTAGTGATAGAGCCTTTAGCAGAAAGTATAAGAAGTCATCCGAATATTCATGGATATACTACCAAACACTCAAATAATAAAATTTCATTATATGCAGACGACATATTATTATATATTACAAATTCACAAATTAGCATACCAAATATACTAAATTTAATAGAGGAATTTGGTTCTTTTTCAGGATATAGAATAAACTGGAACAAAAGCGAAATTATGACGATAAAACCTCAAGAGCCATTACATCTGTTGAAATTCCCCTTTAGAATTGCAACAGAAAAATTTAAGTATTTGGGCATCCAAATTACTAGGAAATATAAATCATTACTCAACGCAAATGATATGCCTTTAATAACTAAATTAAATGGGTTGATTAAATTCTGGAAAACACTGCCGATGTCCTTAATAGGCAGAATAAACGCGATAAAAATGATCTTCTTACCACAAATACTGTACCTATTTCAATCAATACCAATATACATACCTAAAAAACTCTTTAAAAAATTAGATTCTGATATTATAAACTTCATATGGGATAATAAATCACATAAAATTAAGAAAAAACACTTGTGTAAATCTAAAGAATCAGGGGGACTGACACTCCCTAACTTATTCTATTACTATTGGGCAGTGAATATTAAAAAATATAATCTACTGGTTGAACAGTTCTGCCCAACAGGTAGATTGGATAAGAATGGAGAAAGAGGATTGTTCCCCTTATAATATAGGAGCGATCCTTCTTTCCCCGATGAAACTGAACAATATGTTATAACATATAACAATATAACTGAACAATATAAAGAAGGGCCGAATGGCCTACTCCTGCACCTAATTTCTATAATATAAGAAGAATCCAATTATTCACAGTATAATACGAATTTGGAATCAAATAAAATTATCTTTAAAATTAAGAAAATTATCGCTTCCTTCTCCAATAACTAATAATGCCTCATTCAAACCATCCATTATTGATAAAATGTTTATCCATTGGGAAAGATTAGGAATTAAAACAATGGGAGATATGTATGATATGGGAAAACTTTTATCATTCCAACAATTACAACTAAAATATAATTTGAAAAATAATCAATATTTCAAACATCTTCAAATTGAAGATCATTTGAAGAAATATATGCAAGGATATCAAACCCTAACCCCAGATTTATTGGAGGAAGGAATGAATAGAAAGGCAGAATCAAGCAATTTAATATCTTACTTATAATATAATTTTAAATATAGAAACGCCAACGACAGAGGCAATTAGAAGGGACTGGGAACAAGAGTTATTGATAAAAATTCCTAACGATAGATGGGAAAAAAAGTATTATACGTAAATAAATGTTCAATTAATGCAAGACATAACCTAATTCAATTTAAAATTTTACATAGATTATATTATTCTAAAACTAGACTGAATAAAATATTCCCAAATGTTTCCCCCATCTGTGACAAATGTCTTACTCAAAATGCCACTATAGCACATTCCTTTGTCTCGTGTATAAAACTGTATAAATTTTGGAATGAAATTTTTGGAATTTTTACAAAACTATTTAGCACAAAATTGAACCCCAATACAGAACTGATTATCTTTGGATCAATGGAAGAGGGAAGTAAACTAACTATATTCCAAGAAGCTTTTCTTAATTACGGCAAAAAACCTATACTCAAATTTTGGAAAAACACAATCACGCCAACATTCAAAATGTGGATTTCAAATATGTCTGAAACGCTTCATCTTGAAGAAATGAGATTTCTCCTAATAGGCAAAGTAGACCAATTCTCAAAGACTTGGTCTCCTTTTATCAACTTTTTGCAAGCATGTGGTGCAACATAACATAACTTCAGAAATTAAATGGTTTAGAACCGGGTGACGGATGGGAAAAAATACGAAATAGGTAGATCTCTCCTAATCTCTCTTTTCTTTACTTTCTCCTTCTATTTCAATCTTTTCAGCTTCTCTTCTATGCCCTTTATTTCTTTTGCTATCTGTTTCTACTCGCTTGTCTATATATTCCGACATTCTTTATTTATTTTTTCTTCCACTGTTCTTTTATTATTAAATCAAAAGTATGAAGTTGTACAAGAATGGAAATATGTATGTATGAGGTACTCAAGTACCACACTATTGTACTTACTTCTAACAAAAATTTTAAAAAATATATATATATTTTAATGGGATGATTATATACAGATGTAACATTTCCATTTTTCGAGATCAGGGTGGGGTGGGGGGGGGAAATATGTGTCAAGCCGATAGCCTAATCGTTAAAGAGTTAAAAGATAGCCTAATCGATAAAGAGCTGAGACGAGGAATCAGAGCTGCCAAGAAAGGTACTCTGATAAGTTGAAGAGCATAGAAACATAGAAACATAGAAAATAGGTGCAGGAGTAGGCCATTCGGCCCTTCGAGCCTGCACCGCCATTCAATGTGATCATGGCTGATCATCCAACTCAGTATCCCGTACCTGCCTTCTCTCCATACCCCCTGATCACTTTAGCCACAAGTGCCACATCTAACGCCCTCTTAAATATAGCCAATGAACTGGCCTCAACTACCTTCTGTGGCAGAGAATTCCAGAGACTCACCACTCTCTGTGTAAAGAATGTTTTCCTCATTTCGGTCCTAAAGGAATTCCCCCTTATCCTTAGACTGTGACCCCTTGTTCTGGACTCCCCCAACATCGGGAACAATCTTCCAGCATCTAGCTTGTCCAACCCCTTAAGAATTTTGTAGGTTTCTATAAGATCCCCCCTCAATCTTCTAAATTCCATCGAGTACAAACCGAGTCTATCCAATCTTTCCTCATATGAAAGTCCTGACATCCCAGGAATCAGTCTGGTTCTAGCAAGTTCAGTCAAGTTCAGTCTGGTTCAGTCTAGCAAGTTCTCAGCTAGTGACTCTTCTTCAGTTTGGAAGGGCATGCAAGAAATCACCAGCTATAAGAGGAAAGCTCCCCGGTCTTTGGACAAGCATCAACTGAAGAACAACCTGAATGACTTTTACTACAGGTTTGAAAATCAGAAACGTAACCATGGTACCTCCTCCGTAACCAATGGACCCTGCACCCTCTACTTCCCATTCACCACTTCATACCTACTTAAGGCAAGACTCCAGTATGAAAAGAGTGGACCCTTTCCCACCCCAACATACACTTCACATCTACTCACAGCCTGACATCAGTCTTCAAAGGCTGGGCCCTTCTACACCCACCCCACTCCAATCACCACTTCACACCCAATTACTTATTTTTAACCAGTCCCTCAAACATGTACTGTCCCTGCCTGCTTCAAAGTCTCCACTGTTGTCTCTGTACCCAAAAATGCAAGGATTACTGGTCTTAATGACTACAGGCTTGTCGCACTGACCTCTGTAGTCATGAAGACCCTTGAAAGGCTTGTGCTGGCCAATCCGAAAAATATCACAATCCCCCTGTTGGACCGTCTGCCGTTTGTATATTGGGCAATAGATCTGTGGATGACGCAGTCAATCTGGGCCTACAATTCATCCCCCAGCACCTAGACCGCCAGGGAACCTATGCGAGGATTTTGTTTGTTGGTTTTAGCTCTGCATTCAACACCATTTGTGTCAGAGCTACTAAGCTCCAAACTTTCTGAGTTGACTGTGCCTGAAGCCCTCTGTCGGTGGATCACAAGCTTTCTTACAGACAGGAAGCAGCATGTGAGGCTGGGAAAGCATATAGCGGATCCGCAAACGCTCAGCATAGGAGCACCGCAAAATGTGTACTCTCCCCTCTCCTCAACTCTCGCTACACCAATGACTGCACCTCCACAGACACCTCTGTCAAGTTTCTCAGTTTGCGGACAACACAACCCTGATTGGACTGATCCAGGATGGGGATCTCTGTACTCTTTTCAGTTTGACATTTTTCCTATAACATGGTGCCCAGAACTGAACACAATATTCTAAATGTAATCTCACCAATGTCTTATACAACTGTAACATGACCTCCCAACTTCTATTCTCAATACTGATGAAGGCCAAAGTGCCAAAATACTTTTTCACCACCTGATGTACCTGCGACTCGACCTTCAAGGAACCATGCAACCATCAACCATTCCTCTGCCCGCCTGGCTAATTGATCCAGATCCTGCTGCATTCTTTCACAACCATCTTCATTATCTACAAAACCACTCACTTCTGTATCATCAGCAAACTTGCTAATCTTGCCCTGCTGTGTGACGTTTCACAGAGTGCTGGAGTAACTCAGCGGGTCAGGCTGAGTATGGAAATTGGGAGGTCATGTTGCAGTTGCATAAGAAGTTGGTGAAGCCGCATTCAGAGCATTGTATTCAGTTCTGGGCACCATGTTATGGGAAAGATGTCATCAAACTGGAAAGGGTACAGTGAAACACAAAAACCTGGACCAACTGCAGTTCGCTTACCGCCACAACAGATCAACGGTGGATGCGATCTCGCTGGCCCTCCACTCCGCTCTGGACCACTTGGACAATAAAAACGCATATGTCAGGCTGTTATTTATCGATTACAGCTCGGCATTTAATACCATCATCCCCTCCAAGCTGGTTACCAAACTCTCAGAACTGGGTCTCTGCGCATCCCTCTGCAATTGGATCCTCGACTTCCTCATTCACAGACCACAGTCCATTCGTATTGGTGGAAATGTGTCAGACTCAATATCAATCAGCACGGGAGCACCTCAGGGCTGCGTGCTCAGCCCCCTGCTGTACTCACTCTATACTCATGACTGCGTAGCCGGTCATAGCGCGAACTCCATCATCAAGTTCGCTGACAACACCACTGTTGTGGGACGTATCACTGATGGGGATGAGTCAGAGTATAGAAGAGAGATCGAGTGACTGTCCATATGGTGCCAGCACAATAACCTGGCCCTCAACACCAGCAAAACCAAGGAACTGATTGGGGACTTTGGAAGCAGTAGGATGGGAACCCACAGTCCCGTTTATATCAACGGGTCGATGGTTGAAAGGGTCAAGAGCTTCAAATTCCTGTGAGTGCACATGTCTGAAGATCTTTCCTGGTTCAAGAACACTAATGCAATTATCAAGAAAGCACATCAGCGTCTCTACTTCCTGAGAAGATTACGGAGAGTTGGTTTGCTAAGGAGGACTCTCTCTAACTTCTACAGGTGCACAGTAGCGAGCTTGCTGACTGGTTGCATTGTGGCTTGGTTCGGCAACTTGAGTGCCCAGGAGCGGAAAAGACTACAAAAAGTAGTAAACACCGCCCAGTCCATCATCGGCTCTGACCTTCCTTCCACCGAGGGAATTTATCGCAGTCGCTGCCTCAAAAAGGCTGGCAGCATCATCAAGGAACCACACTATCCTGGCCACACACTCATCTCCCCGCTACCTTCAGGTAGAAGGTACAGGAGCCTGAATACTGCAACGACCAGATTCAGGAATAGCTACTTCCCCACAGCCATCAGGCTATTAAACCTGGCTCGGCCAAAACTCTGAACATTAATAACCCATTATTTGTTATCTATTATTTCCACTTTATCAGTTTAGTTTATTTATAAATGTGTGTATGTATTTATATAATGGTATATGGACACACTGATCTGTTTTGTAGTAAATGCCTTCTATGTTCTGTGTGCTGAAGCAAAGCAAGAATTTCATTGTCCTATCAGGGACACATGACAATAAACTCACTTGAACTTGAAGATTTACGAGGATGTTGCCAGGACTAGAGGCCAGAGCTATAGGGCGAGATTGAGTAGGCTGGGACTCTATTTCATGGAGCACAGGAGGATGAGGGATGATCTAATAGAGGTGTATAGAATCATGATTTGAATAGATATGGTTGAGTCTTTTGCCCAGAGTTGGTGAATCGAGGAGCAGAGGACATAAGTTTAAGGTTAAGGGGAAAAGATTTGATAGAAATCTGAGGGGTATATTTTTCACACAAATGGTGGTGGGTGTATGGAACAAGCTGCCAGTGGAGGTAGTTAAGGCAGGGACTATCACAACATTTAAGAAACAGTTAGACAGGTACATGGATAGGACAAGTTTGGAGGGATAGGGATCAAACGTGGGCAGATGAGACTAGTATAGATGGGACATGCTGGGCGAAGGGCCTGTTTCCACACTGTATCACTCTACGACTATCTATCTTTCCATCTCAAATCCATTCTCCTGCCTTCTCCCCATTACCTCTGACACCCGTGTCAATCAAGAATCTATCAATCTCCTCCTGAAAAATGTCCATTGACTTGACCTCCACAGCTGTCTGTGGCAATGAATTCCACAGTTCATCACCCTCGGACTTAAGAAATTCCTGCTCATCTCCTTCCTAAAGGAATGTATTTTAATTCCGAGGCTGTGGCCACTGGTCGTAGACTCTCCCACTAGTGGAAACATCCTCTCCACATCCACTCCATCCAGCTTTTACCAGGCTGGGACAGACGGCAACAGCTTCACACCGTGTCCCAAAGCTTGTGTCCTGTCCTGCATCACCCAAGGCAGCAGAGACGTTATAGGAGAGGGCAAGCACCGTACAAAGTAGCTCACAATGGTTTGGGTAACATTCAGGAATGTCTACGCATGTCACATCATGAATATTACTGAAGAAGGGTCTTGACCCAAAATATAATCTATACATTTTCTCTAGAGATGCTGCCTGACCCACGGAGTTACTCCAGCACTCTGTGACATGTCGCCTAACCATGCTCTCCAGAGATGCTGCATGACCCGCTGAGTTACTCCACTCAGTGAAACGTCACCTATTTATTTTCTCCGCAGATGCTGCCCGACCCACTGAGTTACTCCAGCACTTTGTGTCTATTTTCCCTTCACCCATCTGCCCAAGCCCACTCTCCACCTATGTTCCTTTCCACCCATAAACCTCTCGCTGCCTTTACATTTCACTCCTCTTTCTGCTCTACTTATCTACATGCAATTTTCTTCTTAACTTTTTAGTCATAGAATGATGCAGCGTAGAAACAGGCCCTTCAGCCCAACTTGCCCACACCGACCAACATGTCCCATCTACACTTGCCCCACGCGTTTGGCCCATATCCATCTAAACCTGTTCTACCCATGTACGTGTCCAAATGCCTCTTAAACATTAGGATAGTCCCAGCCTTAACTACCCCCTCTGGCAGCTCGTTCCATACACCCACCACCCTTTGTGTGAAAAAGCTACCTCTCTGATTCCTGTTAATTTCTGAAATATTGGTCATAAATTTGTTGCAAAAATGCTCCGAAATAAGGCTCAGAATACATCAGAGAGCATCTAAACCCCCTTAAGCAGGCCCTGAACCCCGGCATAGGAGTGGTGGGTCTCTGGAACTCTGTCACAGAGGGTAGTTGAGGCCAGTTCATTGGCTATATTTAAGAGGGGGTTAGATGTGGCCCTTGTGGCTGAGGGGATCAGAGGGTATGGAGAGAAGGCAGGTACAATCAGTCTGGTGAACCTTATGGTTATGGTACAGAGATCTTTAACAAGTGTAGAGGGATGTGGGCCAAGCGCGGGCAGGGTGGACTGGTGTATCTTGGTTGGCATGGACAAGTTGGGCCTGTTTCCCTGCTGTATGTTTCGAGGCGTAGATGGAAGATCCCTTATCATGTATCTACACACTGTTAAAAGGCCCGATTGTAATCATGCATAGCCTTTCGCTGACTGATCGGCACGCAGTAATAGCTGTTCACTGTCCCGCGGGCGGCACCATCGACTATAAACTAAGTTGCACTAAGTTCATATGACGGTGCAAAATGTTAACAAAATGCAGGAGAGAGGTGCAACTTACTATCATCCTTTGGTTTTGCGGGCACGTCGGGATCATTGAAATCTAAAGTAGTATCAGGTATTACAGGGGGTTTTACGGGTGGTTGTGGAGTTAAATTAACGAGGACATTGCCAGAACTAGAGTGTCTGAGCGATAGGGAGAGGCTGAGCTGGCTGGGACTCTATTCCTTGGAGCGCAGGAAGTTGCGGGAAGATATTATAGAGGTTTATAAGATAACTAGACTAAGCGGGACCCGTTGGGTCCCAGCATCACACGGGAGGGCTGGTCACCAACGCAATCTTCCAACTCTTCACCAATTCCAATATTGCTCGCCAGTTGGGGCGGGGGGGGGGGGGGGGGGGGGGGCGGGGAGCTGTCTGTTGCGATAGTATGGGTGTTGCAGGCCGAAGGTACTGATTTCCAGAGGGCTCGTATAGACATTGTGGGCCGAATGGATTATTGGGCTGGAAGCCAACTGTTCCAACGATTTTAAAAGCCAAGCCAAGGCAAACAATTTGACCGCAACCACCAGACAACCAAAATACAAACTCTTGATAAAGGCAAAGCAAACAATTGGGCAGCAAGCAGCCACTTGACAACCAAAATTCATTTTGTGAACACAAACTCTTGAAAAGGGCGAGGCAAACAATTGGGCAGCAGCCACCTGACAACCAAAATCCAGTTTGTGAGCACAAACTTTTTCAAAAGACGAGGTAAACAATTTGGCCGCAGCCACTCGACCACCAAAATCCATTTTCTGAACACAAACTTCAAAAAAAGGCGAGGCAAACAATTGGGCCACAACTACCCAAGTACCAAAATCCATTTTGCGTATAACCATATAACAATTACAGCACGGAAACAGGCCCTCCCGGCCCTTCCAGTCCGTGCCGAACATTTCCCCCTAGTCCCATCTACCTGCACTCAGACCATACCCCTCCATTCCCTTCCATATACCTATCCAATTTACTTTTAAATGTTAAAATTGATCCTGCCTCCACCACTTATGCTGGAAGATCATTCCACACAGCCACCGCTGTCTGAGTAAAGAAGCTCCCCCTCATGTTACCCCTAAACTTCTGTCCCTTAATTCTCATGTCATGCCCTCTTGTTTGAATCTTCCCTACCCTCAATGGGAAAAACTTATCCACGTCAACTCTGTCTATACCTTACATCATTTTAAAGACCTCAATCAAGTCCCCCCTTAACCTTATGTGCTCCAAAGAAAAAGATCTAACTTGTTCAACCTTTCTCTGTAACTTAGTTGCTGGAACCCAGGCAACATTCTAGTAAATGTCATCTGTACTCTCTCTATTTTGTTGACATCCTTCCTACAATTAGGCGACCAAAATCGTACACCATACTCCAGAATTGGTCTCACCAATGCCTTGTACAATTTTAACATTACTTCCCTACTCCTATATTCAATGCTCTGATTTATAAAGGCCAGCACACCAAAAGCTTTCTTTACCACCCTATCTACATGCGACTCCACCTTCAGGGAACTATGCACAGTTATTCCTAGATCCCTCTGTTCCACAGCATTCCGCAATTCCCTACCATTTACCATGTACGTCCTATTTTGATTTGTCCTGCCAAGATGTAGCACCTCACACTGATCAGCATTAAACTCCATCTGCCATCTTTCAGCCCACTCTTCCAAATGGCCCAAATCTCTCTGTAGACTTTGAAAATCTACTTCATTATCCACAACACCACCTATCCCAGTATCATCTGCATACTTACTTATCCAATTTTCCACCCCATTATCCAGATCATTGATGTACATGACAAACAACAGTGGACCCAACACAGATCCCTGAGGCACCCCACTGGTCACCGGCTTCCAACCTGACAAACAGCCATCCACCATTACTCTCTGGCATCTCCCATTCAGCCACTGTTCAATCCATCTTGCTACTCCGCCATTTACACCCAAAGATTGAACCTTCTTAACCAACCTTCCATGGGGAACCTTGTCAAAGGCCTTACTGAAATCCATATAGACAACATCCACTGCTTTACCCTCACCAATTTCCCTAGTAACATCTTCAAAAAATTCAAGGTTTGTCAAACATGACCTTCCAGGCACAAATCCATGTTGACTGTTCCTGATCAGACCCTGTTTATCCAGATGCTAATATATATTCTCTCTAAGTATCCTTTCCATTAATTTGCCCACAACTAACAGGTCTATAATTGCTAGGTTTATTCTTTGAACCCTTTTTAAACAATGGAACAATATGCGCAGTACGCCAATCCTCCGGCACTATTCCCGTTTCTAATGACATTTGAAATATTTCTGTCATAGCCCCTGCTATTTCTACACTAACTTCCCTCAATGTCCTAGGGAATATCCTGTCAGGATGTGGAGACTTATCCACTTTTATATTTTTCAAGTGTCAGTATTTCCTCCCCTTTGAATCTCATAGTTTTCATAGCTACTTTACTTTTTTCCCTTATCTCACAGAGTTCAATATCCTTCTCCTTGGTGAATACCGAAGAAAAGAAATTGTTCAATATCTCTCCCATCTCTTTTGGCTCTGCAGATAGCTGTCCATTCTGGCTCTCTAATGGTCCAATTTTATCCCTCGTTATCCTTTTGCTATTAATATAGCTGTAGAAACCCTTTGGATTTACTTTCACCTTCCTTGCCAAAGCAACCTCATATCTTCTTTTAGCTTTTCTAATTCCTTTCTTAAGATTCTTTTTACACTCTTTATACTCCTCTAGCACCTCATTTACTCCATGCCTCCTATAATTATTGTAGATATCTCTCTTTTTTCGAACCAAGTGTCCAATTTCCCTTGAAAACCATGGCTCTTTCCAATTTTTACTATTTCCTTTCAACCGAACAGGGACATAAAGATTCTGTACTCTTACAATTTCCCCTTTAAATGTCCTCCATTTCTCTTCTACATCCTTCCCATAAAACAAAATGTCCCAATTCACTCATTTTAAATACTTACGCATTCCCTCAAAGTTAGCCTTTCTCAAATCAAAAATCTCAACCCTGGGTCCAGTTCTGACTCTCTCCATAATTATATTGAAACTAATGGTATTGTGATCACTGGTCCTGAAGTGCTCACCAACGCATACCTCCGTCACCTGACCCGCCTCATTTCCTAACAGGAGGTCCAGCACTGCCCCTTCTCTGGTCGATACCTCTATGCATTGCTGCAAAAAACTATCCTGCACATATTTTACAAACTCGAAACCATCCAGCCCATTTACAGATGGTCTATGGTTGGGGTGTGAGCTGTCCCTGGCGATGCTGTGCGCCCTGTGTAAGCATCGTTTACTATGGACAGACTCAATGGACAGACTATCACACCTGAAGCAAATAAATCCTGGAATATTTAGTTTCCAATCACAGCCCTCCTGCAACCATGTTTCACTAATTGCCACAACATCATCTTTCCAGGTGTCAATCCAGGCTCTAAGTTCATCCACCTTTTTACAATGTTCCTAGCATTAAAATATACACATTTTAGAAACCCACCATCCCTTATTCTCTGTTTATTATCTTTTTCCACTTTCTCGCATACATTTTGGGTCCGAGTGCTTCCCTTCTCTGCCTCTTGCCCCACACCCTGTCCCATAGCCCCCTCTCCCCGAGTCCCTCCCCCCAGCCTTTCTAGTTTAAAGTCTCCTTTTCAAATCTCCCCGCCAGGATATTGGTCCCCCTCGGGTTCAAGTGCAACCCGTCCTTTTTATGCAGATCATGCCTTCCCCAAAAGAGGTCCCAGTGATCAAGAAACTTGAATCCCTGCTCACTGCACCAGTCCCTCAGCCACGCATTTATCCTACACCTCATTCCATTCCTACTCTCACTGTCACGTGGCACAGGCAGTAATCCTGAAATTGTTACTCTTTTGGTCATTCTCCTTAACTTCCCCCCCCCCCACCACCCCACTCCCTAAATTCTCCTTTCAGCTCTTGAAAAAGGTGAGGCGAACAATTGGGCAGCAAGCAGTCACCTGACAACCAAAACCCATTTTGTGAACACAATCTTTTTAAAAAGGCGAGGCAAACAATTGGGGAGCAAGCAGCCACCTGACAACCAAAATCCATTTTGTGAACACAAACTTTTTAAAAAAGCAAGGCATACAATTGGGCAGCAAGCAGCCATCTGCCAACCAACATCCATTTTGTGAACACAAGCTCTTTAAAAAGGCGAGGCATACATATGGGCCGCAGCCAACTGACAACCAAAATCCATTTTGTGAAGACAAACTCTTAGAAAAGGCGAGGCAAACAATTGGGCCGCAGCCACCTGACAACCAAAATCCATTTTGTGAACACAAACTCTTTAAAAACACAGAGAGTGGTGAATCTCTGGAATTCTCTGCCACAGAAGGTAGTTGAGGCCAGTTGATTGGCTATATTTAAGAGGGAGTTAAATGTAGCACTTGTGCCTAAAGTGATCAGGGTGTATGGAGAGAAGGCAGGTAAGGGATACTAAGTTGGATGATCAACCATGATCATATTGAATGGCGGTGCAGGCTCGAAGGGCCGAATTTCCTACTTCTGCACCTATTCCCTATGTTTCTATGTTTCTAAAAAGGCAAGGCAAACAATTTTGCCTCATCCACCTGACAACCAAAATTCAATTTGTGAACATAAAATATTTAAAAAGGCGAGGCAAACAATTGGGCAGCAAGCAGAAACCTGACAACCAAAATTCATTTTGTGAACACAAACTTTTTTTTAAAAAGGCGAGGCAAACAGTTGGGCTGAAAGCAGCTACCTGACAACCAAAACTCATTTTGTGAACACAATCTTTTTGAAGAAAAGGCAAGGCAAACAATTGCGCTGCAAGCAGCCACCTGATAACCAAAATTCATTTTGTGAACACATTTTTTTTTTAAAGGCGAGGTAAACAATTGGGCAGCAAGCAGCCACCTGACCACCAAATTTCATTTTGTCAACACAAACTTTAAATAAAGGTAAACAATTTGGCAGCAGCCACATCAAGGGGACTCAACGTGGAGTATACATCCGTTCAGTGTTATTCACAGCTCAGAATGCTGTGACCCTCTTGCTTCCTGGGTCTGGCAGAGACTGAGTGAGGCACGACACTTCCGGGTTTTATAGTCCCTCCCCCCCTGCCGCCAGCGGGGGCAGCAGAGAGAACAGAAAGAATGGGGATTATTATAAAACATTAATATCTCTCTAGTTTTTAATCGATGAGAAAAATCCACTGGTCCAGTAAGGCGGAGGGGGGCTCTGGGCGAGGTCGCCAAAACTGACGGCCGTAGTTGGCGGCGTTCTCTCAGAAATCGTAGCACAGTGGGCCAAAAGGTCAAGATCAGACTTTTAGTAATATAGATGGGAGGAATAGATCGGATAGATCTACGGAGTCTCTTGCCCCGAGAAGAGGAATCGACGACCAGTGGACATAGGTTTAAGGTGAAGGGGAAAAGATTTAATAGGAATCTGTGGGGAATCTGTTTCACACAAAGGGTGGTGGTTGCATGGAACAGGCTGCCAGAGGAGGTACTTGAGCCAGGGACTATCCCAATATTTTTTTAAAAAACAGTTAGACGGGTACATGGATAGGACATGTTTGGAGGGATATGGCTCAAATGTGGGCAGGTGGGACATGTATAGGTGAAACATGTTGGAGGTGTGGGCAAAGTGGGCCGAAGGGCATTTTTCCACACTGCAGCACTATGACTCCCTGATTACAACACTGACTCGATAACACTCTGACTCTATAACATTTGACTATACCGATAGTAGTTGTAATTTAATTCTAAAATCTGCTTCGCCTTCCAACATTTGAGAATCGCGATTTCATATTTCACTTAAATTTGCGAGTTCCAATACAGGTCCCGTGTCGAACAGTCGAACCAATACCTCCAATGGGACTTCCTGGAAATCTAATAAAACGAATCTAGTCTTCTCCGTCTTCTTGCGTGTGGCGTGCACAGCCTAAAGTTGCAGGACAACTTGTTCTATTTGATCTTATTTGATTGTGCACGCCGGGTTGGTTGTATTCATCGAAAAATGGCGAACCACATGAAGGGAGCAATCTTCCACCCCACGAATCTAGTGAGGAATCGTTTGAGTTCAACAGTGTTGTTATTCCGCTGCCGGTCGCTTATAGGGCTCACACCACTCCATTCCCTCTGACACCGGTTAATTTCAGACATGCGCTGCTCACTGTGTGACGGGCCAAGGGTCAGGATCTGTCCACTCACCGCCAACGTTCGGACGAGTGTCTGGAACGGACCAACCACTCAGTGTGTGACTCCGTATCTCAGGATTCATCCACTCAACCACTGTTGGATGGCGACATCAGTGGATGGCACGGGAATTGCAACAGACCAAGAATTGGTCGATAGAGACCAGTTCGGGCATTGCGATTTATTCTCATTGCCTGGATGGAGTTTTCATGTTATCCCTGGAACCGCGTGAGTGGGGTGCAAGTGCTCCCATTTTTTTCCCACATGTCGGAGACGTGCTGTTCTTTTAGGTCTGTGTGAACTTGCCCGTGGATTGCAATTGTGGATGTGAACCTGAGATGACACGGAAATAGGGTGACAATAGACAATAGGTGCAGGAGTGGGCCATTTGGCCCATCGAGCCAGCACCGCCATTCAATGTGATCATCCCCAATCAGTAACCCGTTCCTGCCTTCTCCCCAAATCCCCTGACTCCGCTATTTGTAAGAGCCATATCTAGCTCTATTTTGAAAGCATCCAGAGAACCTGCCACCACCGCCGTCTGAGGCAGAGAATTCCACGGACTCACCACTCTTGTGAGAAAAAGTGTTTCCTTGTCTCCGTTCTAAATGGCTTACTCTTAAACTGAGGTCCCTGGTTCTGGACTCCCCCAACATTGGCAACATGTTTCCTGCCTCTAGTGTGTCCAAGCCCTTAATAATCTTATATGTTTCAATGAGATGCCCTCTCATCCTTCTAAACTTCAGAGTGTACAAGCCCAGCCGCTCCATTCTCTCAGCATATGACAGTCCCACCGTCCGGAAATTAACCTTGTAAACCTACGCTGCACTCCCTGAATGGTCCTTCCTCAAAGTAGGGAACCAAAACTGCACACAATACTCCAGGTGTGGTCTCTCTAGGGTTCTGTACAACTGCAGAAGGACCTCTTTGCTAATATATTCGACTCCTCTTGTTATAAAGGCCAACATGCCATTCGCTTTCTTCACTGCCTGCTGTACCTGCATGCTTACTTTCATAGACTGATGTACAAGGACCCCCAGATCCCATTTTACTTCCCCTTTTCGCAACTTGATGCCATTTAGATAGTAATCTGCCTTCCTGTTTTTACTACCAAAGTGGATAACTTCACATTTATCTGGATTAAACGTCATCTGCCATGCATCTGCCCACTCTCCCAACCTATCCAAATCACCATGCATTCTCAAAGCATCCTCCTCGCAGTACACACTGCCACCGAGCTTTGTGTCATCTGCAAATTTGCTAATGTTACTTTGAATCCACTTATTCCAAATAATTGACGTATGTTGTAAATAGCTGCGGTCCCAGCACCTAGCCCCACGGTACCCCACTAGTCACCACCTCCCAGTCTGAAAGGGACCCGTTAATCCCTACTCTTTGATTCCTGTCTGCCAACCACTTCTCTATCCATGTCAGCACTCTACCCCCAATACCATGTGCCCTAATTTTGCCCACTAATCTCCTATGTGGGATCTTATCAAATGTTTTCTGAAAGTCCAGTTACACTACATCCACTGGCTCTTCCTTATCCATTTCCATAGTTAAAGCTTCAAAAAATTCCAGAAGATTAGTCAAGCATGATTTCCTCATCGTAAATCCAAACTGACTCGGAACGATTTTGTTACTGCTATCCAAATGTGCGTCTATCTCGTCTAATTGGCTCCATCATCTTCCCCACCACCGATATCAGGCTAACTGGTCTATAATTCCCCGTTTTCTCTCTCCCGCCTTTCTTAAAAACTGAGATAACATTAGCTAACCTCCAATCCACAGGAACTGATCCTGAGTCTACAGAACATTGGCAAATTATCACCAATGCAGCCACGATTTCTAGAGCCACTTCATTAAGTACCCAGGGATGCAGACCGTCAGGCCCTGGGGATTTATCAGCCTTCAGTCCCATCAGTCTGTCCAACACCATTTCCTGCCTAATGTGGATTTCCTTCAGTTCCTCTGTCACCCCAGATCCAATGACCACTACTATATCAGGAAGATTGTTTGTGTCCTCCTTAGTGAAGACAGATCCAAAGTACCTGTTCAACTCATCAGCCAGTTCCTTGTTCCCCATAATATATTCACCTTTTTCGGTCTTCAAGGGTCGAACTTTGGTCTTAACAAATGTTTTCATCTTCACATACCTAAAGAAGCATTTACTATCCTGCTTTATATTCTTGGCGAGCTTACCTTCGTACTTCATCGTTTCTCCCTGTATAGTCTTTTTGCTTATCTTCTGTTGTTCTTTAAACATTACCCAATCTTCTTGCTTCCCGCTCATATTTGCTACGTTGTACTTCTTCGCTTTAATTTTTATACTGTCCCTGATGTCCCTTGTCAGCCATGGTCGTCCCTTTCTCCCCTTGGAATCTTTCTTCCTCCGAGGAATGAACTGATCCTGCACCTTCTGTATTATTCCTAGAAACACCTGCCATTTCTGTTCCACTGTCATCCCTGCTAGTGTATCTTTCCAGTCAACTTTGGCCAGCTCCTCCCTCATGGCCCCATAATCCCCTTTATTCAACTACAACACTGACACCTCCGATCTACTCTTCTCACTCTCCCATTGTAGATTAAACCTGACCATGTTATGGTCACTGCCTCCTAATAGCTCAAGGTCGTCGAGGTCCTTATCAAATCCAACCTGATTTTCCCAGTCTACCTGCATGTTGAAATCTCCCATAACAACCATAGCATCACTTTTACTACATGCCAATTTTAACTCCTGATTCAACTTGCACCCTATGTCCAGGCTACTGTTTGGGGGCCTGTAGATTAGTCCCATTAGGGTCTTTTTACCCTTACAATTCCTTAGTTCTATCCATACTGACTCCACGTCTCCTGTTTCAATGTCCCCCCTTGGAAGGGGCTGAATTTAATTCTTCACCCCCTCTGCCCACCTGTCTGTCTTTTCGATAGGAGGTATACCCTTGAATATTCGGTTCCCAGCCCTGGACCCCTTGCAGCCATGTCACTGTAATTCCCACAACATCATACTTGCCGGTTTCTAACTGAGCCTCAAGCTCGTCCACTTTATTCCTTATACTTTGCGCATTCATATACAGCACAATTTAACCGGTACTTTAACCTCTGTATTCACCTCCCCCCTTGCAATTGGCCCTGACCTTAGAGTAAGGTCCATTCTCAAGCTTTCCTTCCCATTAATTTGAGAATCTTTTGTAATTTTTCCTGTAGCCACTTCCCCTTCAACTCTATCGTTATACTCCCAATTTGTCAATCCCTCCCCCCCACTATATAGTTTAAACCCACACGCGTAGCCCTAGCAAACCTGCCTGCTAGAATGTCGGTCCCCCTCCAGTTTAGGTGCAACCCGTCCCTTTTGTATAGGTCACCCCTACCACAGAAGAGATCCCAGTGGTCTATAATTCTAAATCCTTGCTCCCTGCACCAGCTCCTCAGCCACACATTCAGATCCCCTATCTCCCTGTTCCTGTCCTCATTAGCACGTGGTACTGGATGCAATCCAGAGATAACCACACTAGAAGTTCAGCATTTCAATCTTCTTCCCAACGCTCTGAATTCCTGTTGGAGAACCTCCTTCCTCTTCTTCCCGATGTCGTTTGGGCCTACGTGCACAACTACTGCCGGCTGTTCACCTTCTCTCTAGAGGATGTTCTGAATTCGGCTCGTGACATCCTGAACCCTGGCACCACGGAGGCAACAGACCATCCTCGCATCTCGTCTGTCGCCACAGAATCTCCTGTCCGCTCCTCGGCCAATGGAGTCACCCACCACAAGGGCTCTGTCCGATGTCTGTCTCGCCGGTCGAGTCCCATCTCTAGGATAGAAGTCACTGACGTGTCCGCCACTCGGACTGGAAACATCGTCTCCTCGGACAGTTCCCAAGAGGGCGTACCTTTTTTCATTAGGCACAGCCACCTGGGTCTTTGCACTCCACGATTTCTACCCTTTCTCTCCGTCACACACCTTGGTTCTTCCCGTAACCACGGCGTGACAACCTCACTGCAAGTCCTGTCCAGGAAACTCTCGCTTTTCCCGGATGGCCCTACTTCCTCAGTTCTTCACTTCCCTTCCCTTCCGCTCCACCCCTTCCCCGGGCACTTTCCCTTACAACCGCAAGAGATGCTACACTTGTCCGTTTACCTCCCCCCTCCACTCCTTTCAAGGACCCAAGCTGTCCTTCCAGGTCCGACAGAGGTTCACCTGCACCTCCTCCAACCTCATCTATTGCATCCGCTGCTCTAGATGCCAGCTGATCTATATCGGTGAGACCAAGGGGAGGCTTGGCGATCGTTTCGCCGAACACCTCCGCTCGGTCCGCAATAACAAACCCGACCTCCCGGTGGCTCCGCATTTCAACCCCCCCTCCCATTCCGTATCCGACTTTTCTGTCCTGGGCCTCCTCCACGGCCAGAGTGAGCAACACCGCAGATTGGAGGAACAGCACCTCATATTCCGTTTGGGGAGTCTGCATCCTCTTGGCAAGAACATTGAATTCTCTCAATTCTGTTGACCCTTGCTGTCTCCTCCCCTTCCTACCTCTCCCTCAACCCTCAGGCTCCTCCTCCTCCTTTTTCCTTTCTTCCCCCCCCCCCCCGCCTCCCCCCACCCTCCATCAGTCTGAAGAAGGATTTCGGCCCGAAACGTTGCCTATCTCCTTCGCTCCATAGATGCTGATGCACCCGCTGAGTTTCCCCAGTATTTTGTCTTTCCTCAGTTTTAAACTGTTTTCCCCCTCTTACTCACTCGGGCTAGAGCCCATCAGTGTTTTTGCCTACTTCTCTTTGTTGCTGTTTCTTCCAAATCCACGGGAGCTCAGGGGTAAGTCTTTGCCTGCGCTTTGCCTGTCTTTTTCAACTGTTTTCCCCCTCTGACTCACTTCTAACTCTACTCCCACTCGGCTAGAGCCAATTAGTGCTTGTTCCTGCTTCTCTTTGTCCCATGGCCCTTTGTTTGAAAGTTATTCAAGTACACGTCTCAGTGTTGTTTCCACGTGATGGGCTTCCCTTCTCTCTTTCTTCTCCGGCAACAAATTCCCTTCCTATGCTACATTACGTGACGATTTTTTTCTTTGAGTTTTATTTCCATCAATCAAAAAATTATCTAAGTAAGAAGGGTCTCGACCCGAAAGGTCACACGTTCCTTCGCTCCATAGATGCTGCCTCACCCGCTGAGTTTCTCTAGCATTTTGTCTACCCCAAATTATTGATCTATTTTTTTTTTGCTAAGAAAGGTATTGCCCCCACGTTCACGTGCAGTATGTCAGATTTAAATACCGATGATTCTGGGGTGGGGTGGTTACGGAATCAGGCTGCCTTTCCGCAATAGACACATATTGAGATTAATGATGTGACACAGACATTTGGTACACAATGTCGGCACAGTGGCGTCGGTGGAGCAGTGGCGTCGGTGCCCCACAGAGACCCCGGATCCGTGTTTGATCATGACCTCGGGTGTTGTCTGTTTGGCGTCTGTATGCACGACTTGTGTCCATGTGCTATTCCTCCAGTTGGTTTCGTTTCCTCCTCCACCCTGAAGACTTGTGGGATGAAGGTAATTTGTATTCAATGAAAATATCCCTTGTCTGCAGGGAGCGGATGCGATCGTGGGATAAAGTGTAACGAGTGTGAAGGGATGACTAATAATCGGTGGCGACTCGGTGGGCGGAAGGGCCTGTTTCCAACGCGGAAAGTCCCTGACGTCACGAAAGGAAGAGCGATGGAAAACCGAGGAACGCTTGCGGGTGAGGGTCATGAAATCGCAATGCCCTTTAGAGTCAAATAATTCCATCGATTCTTTGGGTTTGTTTAGGTTTAGGTTTAGGTTTGATGTTATCATATACTCGGAGGATTTCCATGCTATCCAAACAGATCAGATTTACGATATGTGGAAACAATCACTTTAAACTTAAATATACTGGATGGAGCAAAACGGAATATGCAGAGTGCAGTGTATGTGTCTCAACGTTGCAGCGCATTGTTGACGGACTAAGTCCATTGTCCTCGACGATGTAGGTAAATTGGACAGTATCCTAGCTTTTGGAAAGGTCGTTCAAGGCATAATAATAAAGGGGGCTGTTCTGTTCCTAAACCCGGTGCCATTAGTTTTCAAGCTTCATTGGTGAGGGGTCCAGTTTGTGTGGTGCAACGAACCAGGCAGGGATGCAACTCGACGGTATGTCGCCTATGTGTATCTGCAAGCATATGGAAGCCGAATTCCATCAGTATCCTCAGACGGAAATTGATAATATGCCTTTTTTGCTGTTGCTTTTACGTGGATGGTCCGGGACAAATCGTTGATAATTTCACGCCAAAGAACTTGACGATTTCCATCACTTTGATTTCGGCACCATTGATGACGATTCGGGCATATACACCACCATGCTTTTGAAGTCAACGACTAAATATTTTGGCTCACGGACGGAAATTGTTATTCGACATCATGTTCCTAAGTTATCTTCCTTCTTGAAATCTTTTTCCATGCGTTGTCCATGCTATCTTCCACACTACGGGATATGGATAGATGGGACTAGGGGAAAATAAATGGTCGGCACGGACTGGAAGGGCCGAGAGGGCCTGTTTCAGTGCTGTCATTGTTATATGGTTATATGGTTATGAGGACAATCCGATGATCTGCAACCCAAAATAATTAATACATCTCCGAGACCTGGTAAATAGATAGATCAGCCATGATTGAATGGCGGAGCAGACTTGATGGGTCGAATAACCTAATTTACTCCTATTACAAGACTTTATGACCTCAAGTCAGCACACCAATGTCTCTACTTCCTTTGAAGACCCAGGTGGGTTGGTATGTTCCCACGAGTTCTCACGGACTTCAGCAAATGCACCATAGCACCCATTTTATCGGGGTGTATCTCAGCATAGTTTGGGAACCGCCTCATCCAAGAGAGCAAGAAATTACAGAATATTGTGAACGCATCCCGGCATATTACTCGAACTACCCTCTCTTCCATTGACTCCATCTATACTTCACGATCTTTCGGTAAGGCCGCCAGAATTAATCAAAGACGAGTCTCACTTCTGTCACGCCCACTTATCCCCTCCCCCATGAGGCAAAGGTACAGAAGTAGTAAATCCGAAGCCGTTCAGTTATGCAGGAATCTGCATTCTGGTCCATTCTGTATTTATTTCTTCCACGTTTAGGGCAGTGTCATTTCGGACCCGCAAGCACTCAGCATAGGAGCACCGCAAGGCTGCGTACTCTCTCCTCTGCTCTCTCTACACCAACGACTGCACCTCCACAAGCTTCTCAAGTTTTCGGACGACACAACCCTGATTGGACTGATCCAGGATGGGGAGGAATCTGACTACAGACAAGAAGTGTCACAGCTTGCGTCCTGGTGCCGTAGCAACAACCTAGAGCTCAATGCTCTTAAGACAGTGGAATTGATTGTAGACTTTAGGAGAGCTCCCCGTCTCCCCACTCCACTCACCATCAACACCACCACAGTCACATCTGTGAAGTATTTTAAGTTCCTGGGAACCATGATCTCCAAGGACCTTAAGTGGGGGGCTACCATCGACTCTACAGTCAAAAAGGCACAACAGAGGATGTACTTCCTGCGGCAGCTGAGGAAGCACAATCTACCACAGGCAATGATGGTCCAATTCTACACGGCCATTGTAGAGTCTGTTCTCACCTTCTCCATCATGGTCTGGTTTGGCTCAGACACCAAGCACGACACCTGGAGGTTGCAGCGAATCGTCCGATCAGCAGAGAAGATTATTGGCTGCAACCTTCCCTCCATTGATGAAATGTACACTGAAGTGAGCGGGCAAGATCATCTCTTACCCCTCTCACCCTGGCCACAAACTCTTTGAATCAATTCCCTCTGGAAGGCAACTCCGGACTGTTCAAGCTGCCACAGCCAGACATAAAAACTGTTTTTATCCACTAGTCCACTATCCGCTCTACTCAACAGCCAAAAATCTGTAGCCTCCCTTTGATCTGGTATTTTGTTGGTCCACATCCCTAATCAATGGTGTTTTATGATTAATGTTTTATTATTATTAATGTTTAGTGTTTTCGGAGTCATTCGTAACTGTCACTGTATGTCGTGTTGTTACTTGAGGGCGGAGCACCGAGGCAAATTCCTTGTATGTGAATACTTGGCCAATAAACTTACTTACTTACCTAATTAACTTTTCTCACGCGCAGAAACGGATTATTAACTACCCCCCAGATAAGGGACAAGGTAATTCTGGGACTCCCAAATTAGAACACCCACGTTTAATTAGCAAACTTAAAGCATACAATATTACACATATTAGTACTGCAAAAAAAAATACCCGCTGTACTATGGATGTCACAAGGCGCGTGACTTGGAATCGGATATCCCCCATATGAATGAATTGTCCAGGTTCAAGCCCACATTATATAGACATAAAATTATATTCATCTGTGCTCTCACTAGATGCCAATCACATGACCGTTTTCACTGTGCTTCCATGTCTCCACCATTTCTCGCCGTTTTTGTCCACCTAGCAATATCCTACCAATACTTGCCAGTATATTTGACATAGATACATAGAAATTAGATGCAGGAGTAGGCCATTCGGCCCTTCGAGCCTGCACCGCCATTCAATATGATCATGGCTGATCATCCAACTCAGTATCCCGTACCTGCCTTCTCTCCATACTCTCTGATCCCCTTAGCCACAAGGGCCACATCTAACTCCCTCTTAAATATAGCCAATGAACTGGCCTCAACTACCCTCTGTGGCAGAGAGTTCCAGAGACCCACCACTCTCTGTGTGAAAAAATTCCTTCTCATCTCGGTCCTAAAGGATTTCCCCCTTATCCTTAAGCTGTGACCCCTTGTCCTGGACCTCCCCAACATCGGGAACAATCTTCCTGCATCTAGCCTGTCCAACCCCTTAAGAATTTTGTAAGTTTCTATAAGATCCCCTCTTAATCTCCTAAATTCTAGAGAGTATAAACCGAGTCTATGCAGTCTTTGTTCATAAGACAGTCCTGACATCCCAGGAATCAGTCCAGCTGAACCTGGACACACTTGCCACAATTGCCACAGCAGCCAGAGGTTCCATCAGTGTCCCTGGCCTCCCACATCCTGCAAGCATCACACTGAATCATCTTAGCCGTCATGTGTTCACCGTAGGTTACACAAAAAGCTGGAGAAACTCAGCGGGTGCGCAGCATCTAAGGAGTGAAGGAGATAGGCGACGTTTCGGGTCGAGACCCTTCTTCAGACTGGTCAGGGATCAGGGAAACGAGAGATATAAACAGTGATATGGAGAGATAAAGCAAGAACAATGAGTGAAAGATATGCAAAAAAGTATTGGTGATAAGGAAAGCAGGCCTCGATTCTCCAGCATCTGCAGTTCCTTCTTTAAAACAATGTGTTTACCGTATCCTGTCTCCAGCTTTAGGCGTAGTCTCCTCTCCACAGCCTCCTTGCTGAAGGCTCTCGAGCCAAAGACTCGCATTTTTCTCACAAGGCACTTCCCTCACAAGGCCGCTCCCTGACTGGCCACTCCTCTAGAGCAACCTTGCTTATATTGACTGATAAATTGCCATTGAGGGTAGGAATAAGAAGATAATGAAGAAGGACGTCTTGCTCGGATCATTCCTCCGACTCACTGATCCCATAGTCATAGTGTTATCGAGTGATACAGTGTGGAAACAGCCTACAGCCCAACTTGCCCACACCGGCCAACATGTCCCTGCTACACTAGTCCCACCTGCCTGTGCTTGGTCCATATCCCTCCAAACCTTTCCTAACCATGTACAGTACCTGTCAAACTGTTTCTTAAACGTTGGTATAGTCCCAGCCTCAGCTGCCTCCTCTGGCAGCTTGTTCCGTACACACACCACACTTGAAAACGTTAAACCTTATTTCCCTTTCACCTTGAACTGATGTTCTCTGGTCCTCGATTCCCTTACTCTGGGCCAGAGACTCTGTGCATCTACTCCATCTATTCCACTGATGATTATGTCTCTAAGATCACCTCATCCTCCTGCGCTCCAAAGAATAGAGACCCAGCCTGAACAACCTTCCCCTATAGCTCACACCCTCTCGCCCTGGCAACATACTCGTAAATCTTCTCTGAACCCTTTCAAGCTTGACAGTATCTTTCATTTAACACTGCCCAGAACTGAACACAATACTCTAAATGCGGTCTCACCAATGTCTTATAGAACTGCAATATGATCTCCCAACTTAATACTCAATACTTTGTCTCATGAAGGCCAATGTACTAGAAGCCTTTTCAACTACCTTATCTACCTGTGTCTCGACCTTCAGGGAACCATGCACTCCTAGATCCCTCTGCTCTCCAACACTCCTCAGAGGCCTAACATTCACTGCGTAGGGTTACACAAAACGCTGGAGAAACTCAGCGGGTGCAGCAGCATCTAAGGAGCGAAGGAGATAGGCGACGTTTCGGGTCGAGACCCTTCTTCAGACTGCGTAGGTGCTGCCCTTGTTAGATGTCCCAAAGTGCAACACCACATTTTTCTGTATTATATTCTTTCAATCATTCCTCAGCCCAGCTGGACCGAATGGGTTCATGGGCGGGCAGCTCAGTCACTCAGGCCTGGCAGGCTGGCAGCTCAGTAACTCAGGGCTGGTGGGCTGGCAGCTGAGAAAGACAAACACTTTCTGCAAACATTTTAGAACCAATGCAATTTTCGCAAACATATTTGAACCAAGAAATACACTTTCTGCAAACATTTTAGAACCAAGAAATACAATTTTTGCAAACATTTTAGAACCAAGAAATACAATTTTTGCAAACATTTTAGAAGCAAGAAATGCCCTTTCTGCAAATATTTTAGAACCAATACACTTTCTGCACACAATTTAGAACCAAGAAATACAATTTTTTCCAAACATTTTAGAACCAAGAAATACACTTTCTGCAAATATTTTAGAATCAAAACACTTTCTGCAAACATTTTAGAAGCAAACCACTTTTTGCTACCATTTTAGAACCAAGAAATACACTTTTTGCAAATATGTTAGAACCAAGAAATACACTTTCAGGAAACACTTTAGAACCAAGAAATACAATTTTTGCAAACATTTTAGAACCAAGAAATATAATTTATCCAAATATTTTAGAATCAAGAAAGCCAATTTTTGCAAACATTTTAGAACAAAGAATTACACTTTCAGCAAACATTTTAGAACCAAGAAATACACTTTCTACAAATATTTTAGAACCAAGAAATACACTTTCTGCAAACATTTTAAAACCAAGCAACACACTTTCTGCAAACATTTTAGAAACAAGAAATACAATTTCTACAAACATTTTAGAATCATGAAGTACGATTTTTGAAAGCATTTTAGAACCAAGAAATGCACTTTCTGCAAACATTTTAGAAGCACATTAAGGGCACTCACAATTGAGTAGACATGTGTTCAGTGTTATTCACAGCTCAGGGAGACGTGACCCTGTTAGACGTGTAGTTACGTGAAGCTGATGAATGCGAATATTTCATTAAAAAAAAGAGTGTTCCTTTTTCTTGCAGTTAATGTAGTGGCGATCGTGATCCTATCTCGTGGAGAATGCGGACTCTCCAGATGTATTACGCGCTACCTGGTTGGAATGGCAGCGGCCGATTTCATGGTGGTTGTTATCGCTATTGTTATGGAGCAGATTAATCTGATCTATTCGTACGCTCGATTCTTGCACATAACTCCGGTTTGTGCACTGACGCTGCTCTTCAAAATTGCAAGTAAAGACTGCTCCGTTTGGCTAACGGTTGCTTCCACATTCGATCGCTGTATCGCGATAACTTGTCAAAACCTGCGGAATAGATACTGTACCGAGAGAACAGCGACAATAGTTATTATAGCCGTGGGCATCCTGAGCTGTTTGAGGTGCATTCCTTTTTACTTTGTCATGAGGCCTCAAGTAATCATTGACAATGTGCCGTTTGGTTGCATTCCCGTACCCGAATACTATACTTCACTATTCTGGAAAGCACACGAGATGATTGACAGTATCATAACGCCATTATTACCAATTTGTTTTATTCTTCTGTTTAATGGTTTAACAACCAGGCACATTATTGCAGCAAATAAAATCCGCAGGGGACTGCGGACCAACAATGACAATCAGAAAGATGCAGAAGTGGAGAACCGGAGAAAATCAATGATTCTGCTATTCGCTCTGTCAGCCAATTTCTTATTGCTGTGGTTGCCCTACGTCATACACTCCATGAATTGGCAAACAGTGAATATTTCTTACAAAGACAAGTATTTGAATACATCCATATATATCATGCAGCAATGTGCTTTTATGTTACAGTTTCTAAGTACTTGTACCAACACATGCATCTATACACTGACACAGAAGAATTTCAGAGAGGAGCTGAAAAAAGGCGTGAAATATGTGCTTACAGTGAACGGGCAGCTCTCAAAATGAGCAAAAAAACGGGAATGCAATTCGCTGAATTATCCAATCAGTGTTTTTGCAATCGATGCAGTTCCCGAAAGCTTATAGTAAACACACGAGGGCAGTGATTTGATGTCGCCGAACGATGTTGTGTTCGATAAATCACTGGATTCAGATAACAGTTTTGATTCACTCCGTCATTTATTACACTACTAAATAAGGCGCATACAATCACTTGCCCTCTAATAACGCGCTCGCAAACCCCGAGTACAAGGGTGTTTCTACATATACTCACGTAAACCCGTACGCATTCACAAACTCATCAGAGCACGCCACAGGATGTTTCGTTCAAGTTCACCTGGCACCGTCGCAACACGGTCCAAGGCCGAGGTCTCTCTGCGAAAGGGCGCCCAACACTGTCATTTATGGCATTTTTCTATCAGACCGCGCCATTGCCCCCTCCTCGAGCCAATCATTAAGCCCGCCTTGCCTGCATTGTTTCTGCGCTACTCGCGGCAGGGGGCTTGGGTGGTCTAATCAAACATTGCTGTTGTGTTGTGTTGTCAACGTTAAGCTTTCCCATAGAATGGCCTTGAAGTCTGTGTCCCCACGCAATGATCACGATAACACGTCTGGAAACCTATTTTCATTGGCTATGGAATGTAGGGCTGCTAACTTAGCTGATATCTCCATTTCACATTTTTAGCTGGAATTGTCAGTTTAATCCTCACACTACACTCCACCCATTGGAGTCATCAGTGTACAGTAGCGTCCGTCTAACTACTTCTTACTGAGTATACAAAGAATAAAAGTCAAAATTACAGGAGAATAATTATATCTATGAATATGCGTCAAACTAACTATCCATGCCATAATGGCGTGACTTATGTGTTCTATCAGACACCGAGCTAGTTTCGGATGCCTCTGTGAAAGCAAAGCTTATCTCAATGGCCTTGGAAGCATCCCCATGATTTACTGGCCCCCTTTTTTTAAAAATCAGACCAAGCATGCAAAGTGGCGTTTTTAACACCATTCCACCTCACATAACCCCATACTCCCCAAATCCCGTTGCATTCGGCCCACGTGCTCAATACCACCCCTCCACCCTCTTGGCACTCCACACTCGGCAGTAGAGAGGAACACAATTGCAAAATATTGTGCCAACCTCCACCAAAATAAGCCCAGTCACCAGCCATTGCATAATAATATGCCCCCAACCTCCGAATCCCTAATCAACCAATTCCACCATGCGCTCTCCGTGGCCTCGTCGTGGAATTGTTTACCAACTTTATTCAAGGTCTTAACCTGTTGTCGTATGTGAGCCACCAGGGTTCTAATGTTTTCACTGGCATCCGGAATCTAAGTGCTGCATTCTCTCCCTACGCTGACACAAGTCCCCCCTTTCTCGGCTAGTAGGAAGTCCAGGGCCATCCGATTCTGCACGGCGACAGTTCGTATTGCTACAATTTCGGCCCTCATGGCTTGGATAGCTTGCCGTGCCTCTACCAGCCCCAGAGTGGCCCTATTGTCTGTGAAGTGGGACATGTGCACAAACCCAGCATGAAGCGTTCACACTCGGTTTACGTAGGTACGCATGCAGGAGCGAGAGATAGGCGTTTGATTCCGTGCAGACTGGCGGTGCAGCAGCCAGCTCTTTCAGAAGTGTAATCCTCCGTCATCGTCCTGTATATATGATGCGTGTCGCGGTTGTTCTGTAAAGAGAGGGCGGAGCGGTTTCACTCTCGCCTGGTTAAGAGCTGTAAAGGTAGATATATGGGTTTCCCCTTCCCGGTCAACATAAACCACCGCATATCGCCCTGCCCTGCGGCAATAACATTTCCCTTGTGAAGGGCTCCTCTGCCGGGGAGTCGAGGACCGAAACCCACACCTTCCGGGCGTCTTCCTCGTGTTCTTTCGTCGGTGTGGCGTCATCTGGCTCGACTGCAACATTGCCAGATGTCGGCTCATGGATGTCCCCCCTGCCACAGGTCGTTGGTTCAAGTTGTTTACTGCTTGCTGCAATACAAGGGCCCACGCCTTCTCCGTGTGGGAGGGAGTTAGTGTAAGTATTTGCTCTTTTAGTAGTAATACGGGATGTGGAGGGTTCATTGCACCCAATTATCTGCTGCCCACTGTTGTACTTTGTTGCCAATAAAGTGGGGCCCATTGTCATACTGAATCTGCCGTGGTGACCATGCCCGGCCATTAGCTGGTGCAGAACATGCACCTCCCACCCCTGGGACTGCCACTCTATCGTCCATACATCAATACAGTTGACAACTTCCCAGATGTCGGTGTACAGTCGGACTAAAGTGTTGTCATCGGATAAAGGGATAGCCATAATCTCCTCATGCAGACGGCTAACACGTTGGGGCCACTCTCAGCCCTATCAGAGATGTACCATTTCCATTTTACAATAGAGGAGCGCTGTGCACGTCCCTCCTTATTGGAGACGTTTGCGGACTTAACCCAGGTCTTATTAGGTAAGTGAGGGCGCGTAACCGCTATCCTACCCGACGTAAGGTGCTCGGTAGCAAGGAGTGCCAAGTAACATGCAAATAACTGTCGTTCAAATGGCGAATATCGCGCGGCCGGCTCAGCCAATGTCTTTGTCTAGGAGCCGCAACCCGCCCGCCGTCCGTCATGGTGTTGCCGCAGACCCCACTCCTCCCCACGAGCAGTAGCCGCCACCCGCAATTCAAAAGAGCTGTTCTCCTGCCGTAAAGCAAGCGGGAACGCCTGTTAACCATATAACAATTACAGCACGGAAACAGGCCTTCTCGGCCCTTCCAGTCCGTGCCGACCATTTATTTTCCCACAATCCCATCTACCTGCACACAGACCATACCCCTCCATTCCCTTCCCGTCCATATACCTATCCACTTTACTATTAAATGTTAAAAATCGATCCTGCCTCCACCATTTCTGCTGGAAGATCATCCCCCACAGCCACCACAGAGTAAAGAAATTCCCCCTCATGTTACCCCTAAACTTCTGTCCCTTAATTCTCATGTCATGCCCTCTTGTTTGAATCTTCCCTACCCTCAATGGGAAAAGCTTATCCACGTCAACTCTGTCTAACCCTTTCATCATTTTAAAGACCTCAATCAAGACCTGTTCCACCGTCCTCGCAGCTATGTAGTGAGGCACAGCGACCTCATCGGGGAGGGTAACCGGGGCATACCGAGAAAACCCACCGGGTCCCTGGTCACACCCCTATTTTACCTCTAGAATCGGGGTGTGACCAGAAAACCCGCCGGGGACCCAGGCATTGCACCCTGCCTCAAGTGGTATGAAACTGCACTTGAATTTGGTGGATTTGGATCCTGATTGAAGTGGCATGAAACTTCACTTGAATGTTGTGGCCTTGCACCCTGCTTGAAGTGGCATGAAACTGCACTTGAATTCAGTGGCCTTGCACCCTGCTTGAAGTGGTCGGAAACTGCACTTGAATTAGGTGACCTTGCACCCTGCTTGAAGTGGTAGGAAACTGCACCTGAATGTGGTGGCCTTGCACCCTGCTTGAAATGATAGGAGTCTCTATTTTTATTGACTCCTCAATATCGTTTGTTCATTATGGTAGATTTTTGGTAATTACTAGTGTTCTTCGTAGCCAAAAAGTGATTATGGTGAATGTTTATGCATCTAATATTGATCACCCTAAGTTTTTTCTACAGTTAATCGCATCCTTTTGTAATTTAAATGAACATCTTTTAATAATGGGTGGGGATTTTAACTGCTGTATGAACCCCTGGATGGACAGATCTGCACCTGATCATGTGCTTCAAAATAAATCAGCTAGTTTTATCAATTATTATTTACTTGACTCTGGAATGTTAGAAGTCTGGAGATTCTTACACCCAAATGACAAATAATTTTCTTTTTTCTCTCATGTACATCATAGTTACTCTAGGATTGACTAGTTTATAATAGATTCTCTGCTAGTCTCTTTTTTAAAGTATTTTTATTAGAAGCAATGCATATTGTCCATTATAACAATTCTTCAAATACAGATTTAACTTGTTACAAAAATTATACAGATATTACGGAATAATTTATGTATGCTTCTGTTTTTTTGGGAGTTTTTGGAAAGTAAAGTAAAAGTATAGATCTATAATCAATAGAGATAGTGATTAAATAATAATGATTATGATTTTATATGGAAAATTTAAAATATATTTTTTTAAATGATAAAAATAAACAAATAAGAAAAAAAAAAACAATTATTATATAATTAAAAAAATGAAGTATACATCTTAACAATGAATGGAGCAATTTCACATAACAATATCTATAGAGACGTGTATACAAATCCCAAAATACATCTTTTCATCTAATCCTACACCAGGGTACTTATTGAGTTACAATGCTGACCTCAGCTACCCCTTTAAATAATCAATGAATGGAGACAATATTTGTTCAAAAAGTTCATATTTGTCCATTAGGCCAAACTTAATTCTCTCCAAATGCAATGTCTCCGACATTTCCACTGTCCACATTTTGATTGTGGGGGATAATGTTCCCTTCCAGAATTTAATTTTTTTTTTCCAATTATCAAACAGTAATCAAGAAAATGTTAAAGAAGGAACTGCAGATGCTGGAGAATCGAGGGTTACACAAAAAGCTGGAGAAACTCAGCGGGTGCAGCAGCATCTAAGGAGCGAAGGAGATAGGCGACGTGTCTGAAGAAGGGTCTCGACCCGAAACGTCGCCTATCTCCTTCGCTCCTTAGATGCTGCTGCACCCGCTGAGTTTCTCCAGCTTTTTGTGTAACAATCAAGAAAATGTCTTTGACTTACTGTTAATATTAGGCTTGAATCCGGAACTCCTAATATTATTAGCTTTAGATCGGGGTCCAATTTAGTTTTAAGAACTTCAGAAATGATTCTAAAAAATATCAGCCCAATAACTATTAAGTTTTATGCATGTTACAAAACTATGGGTTAAGTTAGCTTAAAATTGTACAAGGTATTGGTGAGACCAATTCTGGAGTATGGTGTACAATTTTGGTCGCCTAATTATAGGAAGGATGTCAACAAAATAGAGAGAGTACAGAGGAGATTTACTAGAATGTTGCCTGGGTTCCAGCAACTAAGATACAGAGAAAGGTTGAACAAGTTAGGTCTTTATTCTTTGGAGCGCAGAGGTTAAGGGGGGACTTGATTGAGGTCTTTAAAATGATGAAAGGGATAGACAGAGTTGACGCGGATAAGCTTTTCCCATTGAGGGTAGGGAAGATTCAAACAAGAGGGCATGGCATGAGAATTAAGGGACAGAAGTTTAGGGGTAACACGAGGGGGAACTTCTCTACTCAGAGAGTGGTGGCTGTGTGGAATGATCTTCCAGCAGAAGTGGTGGAGGCAGGATCAATTTTAACATTTAAAAGTAAAGTGGATAGGTATATGGACGGGAAGGGAATGGAGGGGTATGGTCTGAGTGCAGGTAGATGGGACTGGGGGAAAATAAATGGTTGGCACGGAATGGAAGGGCCGTGAAGGCCTGTTTCCGTGCTGTAATTGTTATATGGTTATTAATATATATGTCTGGCATTTAATGAGCAACGGTGTATACGTTGTAAACTTCCTTCCCAAGTGTCTTTCATTATAGATAGACCTATTTCATTTTCCCATATCTGTCGGTATGATTCTGTTGTTGGGACTTCCCTATCCAAAAGAGAATTATATATGTACGCTATTAATTTTTCTGTATTTGGATGCTTGTTAAGCCATTCATCCAGTAATCCTCGTTCTCTACTCTTATAGTCTTGCATGTTTGACTTGATATAGTCTCTAATTTGTAAATATCTAAACGAGTTATTTGGGTGCAATGCATAGATATATTTTAACTCTTGAAATGACAGAAATTTTCCTTTCCTGTAATGGTGTTCTATCCTTATAATTCCTATTTTTTTTCCAGTGTCTAAACCCCTTATCCAATATAGAATGTTTAAATAAGGGATTATTCATAATTGGTAAACAAAGTGACATATTATCCAAATGTAAAGTCTTAACTATTTGTTTCCAAATACATCTACTGCTATGAATTGCTATGAAATTGTTTGATATAGTTGGGATACTGCTATGAAATACATCTACTGCTATGAATTGCTATGAAGCTGATTGGCTGCAACCCGGGGTTTACATTTCTACATTTCTGCCTTCAGGTTTAAGGATTCTGGGTGCTAAGGATTCTGGGAGCTAAGGATTCTGGGAGCTAAGGATTCAGTATTTATTAGTAAAGTTTAAAGAATAAAGTTTTGTGTTTAATAAAAAATAAAATATATATATATATATTTAATAGAGTAATTTGGGAGTAAGATGTCAGTGGAGATTGGCCCCATGGTTTGCTCAGCCTGCAACATGTCAGGGATATGGTCGGTGTCCCTGATGACTACATTTGCAGGAAGTGTGTCCAGCTGCAGCTCCTGGCAGACCACATTGAACGATTGGAGCTGCGGCTGGATACATACTGGAGCATCCACGATGCGGAGAAAGTCGTGGACAGCACATACAGCGATTTGGTCACGCCATAGGTAAAAGGTAAGAGGACAGAAAGGGAGCGGGTGGCCAATAGCCAGGAAAGCAGTAGGCAGATAGTGCAGGAGTCCCCTGCGGTCATCTCCCTACTCAACAGGTTTACCATTTTGGATACTGTTGAGGGAGATGGCTCATCAGGGGAATGCAGCAGCAGCCAAGTTCATGGCACCATGGGTGGCTCTACAGCACATGATGGGGGAAAAAAGAGGGGAAGGGCTATTGTAATAGGGGATTCAATTGTCAGGGGGATAGATAGGCGTTTCTGCGGCCGCAAAAGAGACTCCAGGATGGTATGTTGCCTCCCTGGTGCAAAGGTCAGGGATGTTACTGAACGGCTGCAGAACATTCTGGAGGGGGAGGGTGAACAACCAGTTGGCGTGGTGCATATTGGCACCAACGATATAGTGAAAAAAAGGAATGAGGTCCTACAAGGTGAATTTAGGGAGCTAGGAGATAAACTCAAAAGTAGGACCTCAAAGGTAATAATCTCTGGATTATTACCAGTACCACGGGCCAGTCAGAGTAGAAATAGGAGGATATTGCAGATGAATAATGGCTTGAAAAATGGTGCAAGGGGGGAGGGATTCAAATTTTTAGGGCACTGGAACCATTTCTGGGGTAGGTGGGACCAGTACAAACAGGACGGTCTGCACCTGGGCTGGAATGGAACCAATGTCCTTGGGGGAGTGTTTGCTAGTGCTGTCGGGGAGGATTTAAACTAATGTGGCAGGGGGATGGGTACAAGAGCAGAGAGGCAGGTGGGTGTAAAACGAGGGTGGAAGCAATAGGGAGCAAGGTGAAAAGTAAAAGTGGCAGACAGACAAAACCAGGGCAAAAATCAAAAAGGGCCACTTCTTAACAAAATTGTATAAGGGGTAAGAGCGTTGTAAAAACAAGCCTGAAGGCCTTGTGTCTCAATGCAAGGAGTATTCGTAATAAGATGGATGAGTTGAACGTGCAGATAGCTATTAATGAATATGATATAGTTGGGATCACGGAGACATGGCTCCAGCGTGACCAAGGCTGGGAGCTGAACATCCAGGGATATTCAATATTCAGGAGGGACAGAGAGAAAGGAAAAGGAGGTGGGGTAGCGTTGCTGGTTAGAGAGGAGATTAACGCAATGGAAAGGAAGGACATTAGCTTGGAGCATGTGGAATCGGTATGGGTAGAGCTGCGAAACACTAAGGGGCAGAAAACGCAAGTGGGAGTTGTGTACAGGCCACCTAACAGTAGTAGTGAAGTTGGGGATGGTATAAAACAGGAAATTAGAAATGCGTGCGACAAAGGCAAAACAGTTATAATGGGTGACTTCAATCTACATATAGATTGGGTGAATCAAATTGGCAGGGACGCTGAGGAAGAGGATTTTTTGGAAAGTATGAGGGATAGTTATCTAAATCAACATGTAGAGGAACCAACGAGAGAGCAGGCTATTTTAGACTGGGTATTGAGTAATGAGGAAGGGTTAGTTAGTAGTCTTATTGTGCGTGCCCCCTTGGGCAAGAGTGACCATAATATGGTCGAGTTCTTCATTAGGATGGAGAGTGACATTGTTAATTCAGAAACAATGGTTCTGAACTTAAGGAAAGGTAACTTTGAGGGTATGAGACGTGAATTGGCCAAGATTGACTGGCAATCAATTCTAAAAGGGTTGACGGTGGATACGCAATGGAAGACATTTAAAGACTGCATGGATGAACTACAAAAATTGTTCATCCCAATTTGGCAAAAGAATAGATCAGGGAAGGTAGTGCATCCGTGGATAACAAGGGAAATCAGGGATAATATCAAAGCAAAGGATGATGCGTACAAAGTAGCCAGAAAAAGCAGCATACCAGAGGATTGGGAGAAATTCAGAGACCAGCAGAGAAGGACAAAGGGCTTGATTAGGAAAGGAAAAATAGATTATGAAAGAAAACTGGCAGGTAACATAAAAACTGACTGCAAACGTTTTTATAGATATGTGAAGAGAAATAGATTAGTTAAAACAAATGTAGGTCCCTTGCAGTCAGAAACAGGTGAGTTGATCATGGGGAATAAGGATATGGCGGACCAATTGAATAACTACTTTGGTTCCGTCTTCACTAAGGAAGACACAAATAATCTGCCGGAAATAGCAGGGGACCGCAGGTCAAAGGAGTACTTGAGTGAAATCCAGGTTAGTCGGGAAGTGGTGTTGGGTAAATTGAATGGATTAAAGGCCGATAAATCCCCAGTGCCAGATAGGCTGCATCCCAGAGTACTTAAGGAAGTAGCTCCGGAAATAGTGGATGCATTAGTGATAATCTTTCAAGACTCTTTAGATTCTGGAGTAGTTCCTGAGGATTGGCGGGTAGCAAACGTAACCCCTCTTTTTAAGAAGGGGGGGGGGGGGAGAGAGAAAATGGGGAATTACAGACCAGTTAGTCTAACATCGGTAGTGGGGAAACTGCTAGAGTCAGTTATTAAAGATGGGATAGCAGCACATTTGGAAAGTGGTGAAATCATTGGACAAAGTCAGCATGGATTTACGAAAGGTAAATCATGTCTGACGAATCTTGTGGAATTTTTCGAGGATGTAACTAGTAGCGTGGATGAGGGAGAACCAGTGGATGTGGTGTATCTGGACTTCCAGAAGGCTTTCGACAAGGTCCCACATAAGCGATTAGTATATAAACTTAAAGCATATGGCATTGGGGGTTCAATATTGATGTGGATAGAGAACTGGCTGGCAAACAGGAAGCAAAGAGTAGGAGTAAACGGGTCGTTTTCACAATGGCAGGCAGTGACTAGTGGGGTACTGCAAGGCTCAGTGCTGGGACCCCAGCTATTTACAATATACATAAATGATCTGGATGAGGGAATTGAAGGCAATATCTCCAAGTTTGCGGATGACACTAAGCTGGGGGGCAGTGTTAGCTGTGAGGAGGATGCTAGGAGAATGCAAGGTGACTTGGATAGGCTGGGTGAGTGGGCAAATGTTTGGCAGATGCAGTATAATGTGGATAAATGTGAGGTTATCCACTTTGGTGGCAAAAATAGGAAAACCGACTACTATCTAAATGGTGGCCGATTAGGAAAAGGGGAGATGCAAACGACCTGGGTGTCATGGTACACCAGTCATTGAAAGTAGGCATGCAGGTACAGCAGGCAGTGAAGAAAGCCAATGGTATGTTAGCTTTCATAGCAAAAGGATTTGAGTATAGGAGCAGGGAGGTACTACTTCAGTTGTATAAGGTCTTGGTGAGGCCACACCTGGAGTATTGCGTACAGTTCTGGTCTCCAAATCTGAGGAAGGACATTATTGCCATAGAGGGAGTGCAGCGAAGGTTCACGAGACTGATTCCTGGGATGTCAGGACTGTCTTATGAACAAAGACTGCATAGACTCGGTTTATACTCTCTAGAATTTAGGAGATTGAGAGGGGATCTTGTAGAAACTTACAAGATTCTTAAGGGGTTGGACAGGCTAGATGCAGGAAGATTGTTCCCGATGTTGGGGAGGTCCAGGACAAGGGGTCACAGCTTAAGGATAAGGGGGAAATCCTTTAGGACCGAGATGAGAAGGAATCTTTTCACACAGAGAGTGGTGGGTCTCTGGAACTCTCTGCCGCAGAGGGTAGTTGAGGCCAGTTCATTGGCTATATTTAAGAGGGAGTTAGATGTGGCCCTTGTGGCTAAGGGGATCAGAGGGTATGGAGAGAAGACAGGTACGGGATACTGAGTTGGATGATCAGCCATGATCATATTGAATGGCGGTGCAGGCTCGAAGGGCCGAATGGCCTACTCCTGCACCTAATTTCTATGTTTCTATGTTTCTATATTAAGACATCGTCTAATATAAAATTCTCTGCTAGTTTCATTGGTCACTGCGTGTGAGTTTGATGCAATTGCTATTTCTGATCATGCACCATTGAAACTATCAATTAAACTACTTGAGCCCAAGTTTAGTGCTAAACAATGGCGATTTTATGCTATTTTGCTTCAAGATCTAAATTTTGTTAATTTTATTAAAGATCAGATTTCTTTTTTATTCTTAACAAATTCTACTGAAGGAATATCCAATGGTGTAGCCTGGGGTGCTTTTAAGGCATACATTCGTAGACAAATTATTTAATAGACTGCGGGATTAAAAAAAACTCAAAATTAAATACGTATATTGGCTGATGAGATTAAACAAATTGATAAAACATATTCTAAAGCTCCTAGTCTAGAGCTTTATAAGAATAGAGTTGAACTTCAATTCAGACATGATTTGTTATTAGTAACACCCATTGGGAAGCAGTTACTTAAGACCAAAAGTCAATTTTATATACATGGCGATAAATCTGGTAAATTAGTCGCCAATCATTTGAATGCTGTGTCAGCCAAATGACAGATTACTAAAATGAGTAAACGGGATGGTATGAACATTGGCTGTAGACCATGATGAAATTAATAAATCCTTTCAGGATTGTTATACCTCCCTATACCAATCAGAATTTCTTACTGATTCCAATATATTGCATGAGTTTTTAAAGAAACTGAACTTGCCAAATTTACCACATAATGAGTCTGTTGCTAGACAAACCTATGACGGAGGAAGAAATACAGAAAGCAATGTTTTCGATGAATTCTCATAAAGCTCCTGGTTTAGATGGGTTTACATTCGAATTTTTAGCGTATTTCTCACGTTTACTGTCTCCCTGGCTATGCAATGTTTTTAAAGAAGCCTTTTTACTGAATAGATTACCACAATCCTTTTATGAAGCATCTATCTCTTTAATTCTTAAAAAAGGATAAAGATCCTATTGAAGTGACATCATATAGACCTATATCACTGTTAAATGTAGATTCCAAAATTCTTTCCAAAATATTAGCTATGAGATTGGAAACTATTTTACCGTAAATTATTTCTGAAGATCAGACTGGTTTTATTAAAAATCGTTACTCATACTTTAACGTTAGGAGATTAATGAATATCGTATATACAGCATCAAATAAAACTTCAGAATGTATCATTTCACTGGATGCTGAGAAGGTGTTTGATAGAGTAGAATGGTCTACTTGAAAAATTAAAGATTGGTCGTAAATCATTTGCTTGGTCACTTGGTCATTTATATCATATATCTCAGGCTTCTGTACTTACCAATAATCAGAGATCCCCTTTTTTCAGGCTTCTTCGAGGTACTAGACAGGGCTGTCATTTAAATCCTTTGGAACCTTTGGCCACAGCTATTAGGGAATCCCCTAATATTTCTGGTATTGTCCGTGGGAATAAGACACATAAGATATCTCTTTGTGCAGATTATCTGTAATTATTCATCTCTTACTCTGAGAAATCTATTCCGGCAATAGTAGCTCTACTTAATCAATTTAGTCATTTTTCTGGTTATAAACTAAATCTTAGTAAGAATGAGCTTTTTCCATTAAACAACCTAGTTTCGAATTATGGACAGTTTCCATTTGGATTAACTACCGAATGTTTTACTTATTTAGGCATTAAGATTACTAAGAAACACAAGCCAATTTTACGCTTTTAATTGACCATATCAAACAACAGTTCACTAAATGGTCAGTAATGTCCTTATCTTTAATAGGCCGAATCAATGCTTTTAAAATGTTTATCTTACACAACCTTGCCCTCCGAGAGGTTGGAGGGTAAGGTCGTGCCCAGTGGAGGTGGGGTGCAGCGGCTTTGTAGCCGGTTCCACCGCAAGGCTCCTGAGGGAAGTAGGAGTCAAAGGGCAGGCACAAAGTAGGGCAATAAAAGAACTTGCCAATGCCGCCGAATGGAGCAGTCACTGGCTGTGGCTGAAGAGGAAAGATGCTGTCTGGGCTGCCACATGGCCATCTAGAAGCAAGCAATAAGACACACACCCAGGTGGGCCTGCCTCGACTGAGGATGTCTTGTGATAAAAGGCCGAAACACCCAGTGACGTTGAGGTACACAACTGAAGATGTGTCTGATTGTTAGCAAAATTCACCTGGTGGTCATACCCAAGAATGTCAATTGTAGTGAAATCTTAGGGATTGTAACATCCAGTCCTAATAATCAACCTAACTTTTTATATTTATTTCAGACGATACCAATTTTTATTGCTAAATCTTTCTTTGATATTATTGACTCCAAAATGTCCATATATATATATATATATATATATATATATATATATATATATATATATATATAGATAGCAGAATAAACATTCCAGACTAAGTAAAACATACTTACAGAAATCAAAAAAAGATTGTGGTTTGGCACTGCCGAACCTTAGATTCTACTATTGGGCAGTTAATGCTTGCTATCTAACGTTTTGGACAAAAGATTTAGAAGATACCCAATGTCCAGGATGGATAAATCTTGAACGTGATTCTATGCAACAGCTGTCATTGGCCTCTATTCTAGGGAGCTCGTTACCTTTTACAATTACGAGATTGAATAAATATACGACTAACCCAATAATAAGACATAGTTTCAATTTTGTTTGTTTTTTGGATTGAATGATTTTATCTTATCGAGTCCTATCATTTCTATTTTTTTCTTTGAACCTAGTACTGATCAAGCCTTTCTGTTATGGCAGTGCAAGGGATTAGTAGCTTTTCATGATTTGTTTCAGGATGGTTGTTTGATGTCTTTTGAACAACTCTCCAATAAATATAATTTACCTAACTCACATTTCTTTAGACATTTACAAATCAGACATTTGTCAGGGCTACTCTACTCTTTTTTCCGTTACCACATCAAACCTACATCTTGGATGTATTTTTTACATTTGAGCCCTATCAGAAAGGCTTAATAACGACTATTCATGAGTTGATTTTGAAATGAAAAAAAGATACATTTGATAAAATTAAGAATGACTGGGAAAGAGAACTTCAAATTTCTTTATCTATAGAGAAATGGGAGAGGATTCTTCAATTAGTTAATACTTCCTCAATGTGTGCAAGACACGTTTTGATACAATTCAAGGTGGTTCACAGAGCTCATATGTTAAAAAATAAGTTAGCTCGTTTTTATGGTCATATAAATCCTACCTGTGACAGATGTAATAATGAAGTGGCCTCATTGACTCATATGCTTTGGTCCTGTCCACTTTTGGAAAAGTATTGGAAAGAAATGTTTGATACTATTTCTGTAGTTTTAGGAATTGATTTTCAACCTCATCCTATTATTGCAATTTTGGGGCTACCAATGTTAGATTCTATTCATCTGGTCCGCTCTGCCCATCGGCTGATTGCTTTTACCACATTAATTGCCGGAAGATCTATTGTATTTAAATGGTAATGACTCTAATCTTCCGACCACACTCAATTGCTACTCTGAAACGATGCCAAGTTTAAATTTAGAAAAAATTAGGAGTGACATTGTTGAACCCTTGGTTAAAATTGATCGGACTTGGGGAAGATTTATTCAACATTTTCATACATCATAAATTGTCCCCTCTCCAACTTTTATAATAATTATTTTACCTTTATACGGTGGAACAGACTTGCCGACAAACAGGGACTTAAATTGTTGAAATTCTTTGCATCCCAGATTCTGATTTGCATTTTTTTTTAGTTTAGGGGGGTATTGTTTTTTTCGTTTTTTCTCTTTTTTTCTTTTTTTTCCCTTTGTATCTTTTAGATTTTATACACATAAGTTTTCTGTAACCCTGATCCCTATGTATCAATATCATTGTTATGTTTATCATTATTTTTGTTGTTGTCTTATTTTTGCTTTTGAAAAAAACTAATAAAAAGATTTTAAAAGAAAGAAAGAAAGAAATGGTAGGAAAATGGATTTGAATTTTAGTGGCCTTGTACCCTGCTTGAAATGGGATAGCCGTGAGTCAACTGCCAGCCCACCAGCCGTGAGTGAGCTGCCAGCACATCAGGCTTGAGGGACTGAGCTTCCACCCCAAGAATCCATTCGGCCCACAATGTCCATACTAGCCCTCTGGAAAGTAGTCCCTTCAGCCCACAACACCCAAGCTAGCGCTCCAGAAAGCCCCCTCCCCCCCTCCACTGGCCAGGAATATTGGAATTGGTGGAGAGTTGGAATATTGCGTTGGGGGACCAGCCCTCCCATGTGAAGCTGGGACCTAGCGGGTCCCACTTAGTCTAGTTTATTACTAGGAGTCTGTTATCTGAATCTCGCCGACTACGCCAAATGATGTGTTCGATAAATCACTGGATTCAGATAACAGTTTTGATTCACTCAGTAATTTATTACACTATTAAATAAGGCACATACACTCACGTATCCTCGAATATACTCGGGGAATGTACTCGGGGTTGCGCTCGCAAACCCCGAGTACACAGCAGGGCACGCCGAAGGGTGTTTCTACATACACTCACGTAAACCCGTACGCAGTCACAAACTCATCAGTGCACGCCACTGAATGTTTCGTTCAAGATCACCTGGCACCGTCGTGACACGGTCCAAGGCTGAGGTTCTTTCACAGAAAGGGCACCCAGCACCATCCTTTATGACATTCCCTTTAAGACCATACCGCGCCACTGCCCGCTCCCCGACCCAATCATTCGCCCCCCCCCCCCCCCCCTTGTCTGCATTGTTTCTGCGATACTCGCGGCAGGGGGCTTGGGTGGTCTACACAACTATTGCTGTTGTGTTGACCAACGTAACACTTTCCCATTTAACAACCATATAACCATATAACCAAATAACAATTACAGCACAGAAACAGGCCTTCTCGGCCCTTCCAGTCCGTGCCGACCATTTATTTTCCCCTAGTCCCATCTACCTACACTCAGACCATACCCCTCCATTCCCTTCCCGTCCATATACCTATCCACTTTACTTTTAAATGTTAAAATCGATCCTGCCTCCACCACTTCTGCAGGAAGATCATTCCACACAGCCACCACTCTCAGAGTAAAGAAGTTCCCCCTCATGTTACCCCTAAACTTCTGTCCCTTAATTCTTATGTCATGCCATCTTTTTTGAATCTTTCCTACCCTCAATGGGAAAAGGTAATCCACGTCAACTCTGTCTAACCCTTTCATCATTTTAAATACCTCAATCAAGTTCCCCCTTAACCTTCTGCGCTCCAAAGAATAAATACCTAACTTGTTCAACCTTTCTCTGTAACTTAGTTGCTGGAACCCAGGCAACATTCTAGTAAATCTCCTCTGTACTCTCTCTATTTTGTTGACATTCTTCCTATAATTAGGCGACCAAAATTCGACACCATATAATTAGGCCTTGAAGTCTGTGTACACCATATAATGGCCTTGAAGTCTGTGTACACCATATAATGGCCTTGAAGTCTGTGTCGCCAGGCAATGATCACAGATAACGCGCCAGGAAATTTATTTCCATTTGGTATGGGATGCAGGGCTATTGGCTTAGAGGATAACTTCATTTCACATTTTAGCTGAAATTGGCAGTTTCACCCTAAAACTACAAACGTGCCGTTAAGATGAGCACAACCAGCAACAACAACAAATACTACAGTGCAAAAAGATGCAGGTAAAGTGTTGGTTCATTTATTCAATGCCGTGACCGATGAAGCCAAGCACAGCCAATGCCTCTTAACAATTCTATTTGTGTGGCCCCTTCCATGGATCTGTGGACTAAAACACAACCATCACAAGGTACTTAACATTGCTAAGGGTTTAGAGCTCAATGTTTAGCGATACAACATTAAAACACGTTTCAGCTACGCCGACCAGAGGTCAACCGTTCCGACGATTTTTTACGCATTTTCGCAACAACTTCTGACATACAGGGACAATTTACAAACCACATTAGTCTACAAACCCGCGAATTCTTTGGGGCATTGATTGAAACCGGGACACCGGAAGGATGCCCGCGCGGTCACAGGCAAATTCACGCGGACACTATCGGAGGTCAGAATCGAACCTGGATTTCCAGTTCTGTAACTCAGCAATTTTACCAGCTGCGCAACTGAACCCCCTTAACTATGTTGTTAATCAGATATTCCTTCTGCACACGTCCTCCCAAATCGCAACAATTGCTTGCCCCGATTATTCTCACTCTGCCATTTCTCTGCGCACTTCAGTAGATGATGTCTTTACATGTGTTTAATTTGACAGGAAAAAATTAAATATTATTAAAAATTTGCAACTCTGCCGATTATGGTATGATGTGCACATTTACTGACCAACGTTATTTGTACATATCCCACACAATCCCAGCGGAAATCCTTGCATGCTTCCATGCTTACAAGTCTACAGCCAGAATAACACTTTTCTGTCTCAACCCTCTGTATGTCATGAGTGGTTTTGGTTTTAGCTTTTCCTTTCAGATATTCGGCGTGGAAACGGGCCATCAACCCATCGTGGTCACGCCGACAGTCGTTCACCCGTTCACATTAGTTCTGTTATCCCACTTTATCAACCACTCCCAAAATACCAGGGACAATCTTTTAAAAGGCCGGCTAACCCGCAAACCCCGACGTCTTAGGGATGAGGGGAAAGCCGGAGCACCCAGTGAATACCCAGTGGATACCCAGTGGAAATAGGGAGAACGTGCAAACTTCACGCAGACAGCAGGAACAAACTCAGGTATCTGGCGCTGTGAGGCAGCAGCTCTCCCAGCGGCGCCACTGTACCATCCGTAAGATAAACAGCCTGACCCCGAGTTAAGTAAGTAAGTTTTAAAGAAGTAACTTTCTTCAGACTGAAGAAGGGTCTCGACCCGAAACGTCGCCTATCTCCTTCACTCCTTAGATGCTGCTGCACCCGCTGAGTTTCTCCAGCTTTTTGTGCAACCCTCGATTCTCCAGCATCTGCAGTTCCTTCTTTAACACAGGGAAACGAGAGATATAGACAGTGATGTGGAGAGATAAAGACCAATGAATGAAGGATATGCAAAAAAGTATTGATGATTAAGGAAACAGGCCATTGTAAGCTGTTTGTAGTGTGAAAATGAGAAGCTAGTGCGACTTGGGGGGGGGGGGGGGGGGGGGGGGGAGATGGGGAAGGAATGTCAGGGCCCGAGGGCTGCGGGAGAGGTGGGAGGGGGAGGAGGCAGTCTGGGTTAACAGAATTGAGAAAATTCAATGTTTAAGCCCAGAGGATGCAGACTCCACAAGCGGAATATGAGGTGCTGTTCCTCCAACTTGCGGTGTTGCTCACTCTGGCCATGGAGGAGGCCCAGGGCCGAGAGGTCGGATACGGAATGGGAGGGGGAGTTGAAGTGCTGAGCCACCGGGAGATCGGGTTGGTTATTGCGGACTGAGTGGAGGTGTTCGGCGAAATGATCGCCCAGCCTCCGCTTGGTCTCACCGATGTAGATCAGCTGGCATCTGGAGCAACGAATGCAGTAGATGAGGTTGGAGGAGGTGCAGGTGAACCTCTGTCGGACTTGGAAGGACTGCTTGGGTCCCTGAAAGGAGTGGATGGGGGAGGTGAAGGGACAAGTGTAGCATCTCTTGCGGTTGCAAGGGAAAGTGCCCGGGGAATGGGTGGAGCGGGAGGCAAGGGAAGAATTGACAAGGGAGTTGCGGAGGGAGCGGTCTTTGCGGAAGGCAGACAGGGGGCAGGGGGGGAGATGGAAATATGTGGCGAGTGGAGGGGTCACGTTGGAGGTGGCGAAACTGGCGGAGGACTATCTGTTGTATGCGCTGGCTGGTGGGGTGAAAGGTGAGGACCAGGGGGACTCTGCCCTTGTTGTGAGTGGGGGAATGGGGAGAGAGGGCAGTGTTGCGGGGTATGGAGGAGACCCTGGTGCGAGCCTCATCTATAGTGGGGGAGGGGAATCCCCGTTCTCTGAAGAACGAGGACATTTGTGATGCCCTGGTGTGGAACACCTCATCCTGGGAGCAGATGCGGCGTAGACGGAAGAACTGGGAATAGGGGATGGAGTCCTTACAGGAAGCAGGGTGGGAGGAAGAGTAGTCCAGGTAGCTGTGGGAGTCAGTTGGTTTGTAGTGGATGTCAGTCAGGAGTGTATCACCTGCAAAAGAGATGGTGAGGTCAAGGAATGGTAGGGAAATGTCGGAAATGGTCCAAGTGTACTTGAGTGCTGGATGGAAGTTGGTGGTGAAATGGATGAAGTCAGTCAGTTGTGCGTGGGTGCAGGAGGTGACACCAAAGCAGTCATCGATGTAACGGAGGTAAAGTTCGGGGGAGGGGCCCTGGTACGCCGAGAACAAAGATTGTTCGGTGTGCCCGACAAAGAGGCAGGCATAGCTAGGGCCCATGCGTGTGCCCATAGCTACGCCTTGTGTTTGGAGGAAATGGGAGGAGTCAAAAGAGAAGTTATTGAGGGTAAGGACCAACTCCGCTAGGCGGAGGAGGGTGTCAGTGGGTGGGTATGGGTTGCTCCTCTGGTCGAGGAAGTACCGGAGGGCTTTGAGACCATCCTGGTGGGGGATGCAGGTGTAGAGTGACTGGACGTCCATGGTGAAGATGAGAGGATGGGGGCCTGGGGAATGGAATGCGTGGAGCCGACGGAGAGTGTCTGAGGTGTCTTGAACATAGGTGGGGAGGGATTTAACAAAGGGGGATAGGATGGAGTCAAGGTATGTGGAAATGTGTTCGGTGGGGCACGAACAGGCAGAGACAATGGGTCGGCAGGGGCAGTCGTGTTTATTATAAGTAAGTAAGTTTATTGGCTAAGTATTCACATACAAGGAATTTGCCTTGGTGCTCTGCCCACAACTAACAACATGACATACAGTGACAGTTACGAACAACTCAGAAAACACTAAACATTAATAAAAATAAAACATTAATGATAAAACACCAATGATCAAGCATGTGAACCAACAAAATACCAGATCAAAGGGAGGCTACAGATGTTTGACTGTTGAGTAGTATTGAGCTGTTGAGAATTTCTGGCAGTTTCTAAGGTGCCAGCCCACCAGGCCCGAGTTACTGAGCTGCCAGCCTGCCAGGCCCGAGTGACTGAGCTGAACTAGATCTGAATCCAAACGAGCATGTATCTGTGGATCGCATGCATCTTAATCTTCTGGTTAAACCCTACCATTAGGTACTTTATCAAATGTCTTATTCACATCGTGGAAGACAACATCTACTGCCTTGCCTTGATCGATCATCTTCACCACCTCCTTGGTGTGACATGGCCTGTCCCGACCATAGCGAAATTCGAGTCAATTCTATCCCCAAGATTCCTCTCTAATAGTTTCCCTGATACTGACGTGTGGCACAGCGGCCTATAATATCATGGATCATTTCTACTTCTCTTCTTAAGCAAGGAAATTTTTTCGGCTAATGTCAGCGACCTCGCCTATGACTTATGAAAATGCGATGATCTCCGTTATGATGCCCACAAGCCTTGGTCGCCCCAGTAACAGCAAGTCTAACATTATGTAGAAAAACATACAGAGATGATTCTCCAGGATGTCATATGGACGAGTAACTATTCTGTATTAAGGTATTGTACTGTATTGGGAGAGGCTAGATAAGATGAGAGCTTTTCTTTGGAGCGTAGGAGAATGAGAGCTGACATTATTGAAGTATACAAGATAATGAGGTGCCTCGATAAGTTAACGCTCGCAGTCTTTTTCGCGGTGAAGAGAATTCTAAAATTAGGCGGTACGGCATTCAACTGAGAGGGGAGGGTCACAGTGACAACTTTTTCGCGCGGATTGTAGTCCATATTTGCAATGAGTTGCCAGAGCAAGCTATAGAAGCCGACAGTTATAAAAGGCAGGGTTACACAAAAAGCTGGAGAAACTCAGTGGGTGCAGCAGCATCTAAGGAGCGAAGGAGATAGGCGACGTTTCTGGTCGAGACCCTATAAAAGGCATTTGTACAGATATATAAATAGGAAAGGTTCAGAGGGATTGCTACACATGCACGCAAATAGGATGGGTCCAGAATGCCAAAGTGGTCGACGTGACCATTTGCATGTGACCCCTCCACTCGCCACATCTTCCCTTTCCCTTTCCCTTGCAACCGCAAGAGATGCTACACTTGTCCCTTCACCTCCCACATCCACTCCTTTCAGGGACCCAAGCAGTCCTTCCAGGTCCGACAGAGGTTCACCTGCACCTCCTCCAACCTCATCTACTGCATCCGTTGCTCCAGATGCCAGCTGATCTATATCGGTGAGACCAAGCGAAGGCTTGGCGATCGTTTCGCCGAACACCTCCGCTCGGTCCGCAATAACCAACCCGACCTCCCGGTGGCTCAGCACTTCAACTCCCCCTCCCATTCCGTATCCGACCGCTCGGTCCTGGGCCTCCTCCACGGCCAGAGTGAGCAACACCGCAAGTTGGAGGAACAGCACCTCATATTCCGCTTGGGAAGTCTGCATCCTCTGAGCTTAAACATTGAATGTTCTCAATTCTGTTAACCCTGGCTGTCTCCTCTCCTTCCCACCTCTCCCTCAGCCCTCGGGCCCTGGCATTCCTTCTCACTCTATCTCTCCCCCACCCAAGTCGCACAAGCTTCTCATTTTCACACTACAGACAGCTTACAATGGCCTGTTTCCTTTATCATCGATACTTTTTTGCATATCTTTCATTCATTGTTCTTTATCTCTCCACATCACCGTCTATATCTCTCGTTTCCCTGACCCCTAACCAGTCTGAGGAAGGGTCTCGACCCGAAACGTCGCCTATCTCCTTCGCTCTTTAGATGCTGCTGCACCCGCTGAGTTTCTCCAGCCTTTTGTGTACCTAGCCTATTTCTATGTTGTGTGTATTTAAGACAGTTTGACACTGCGATTCGAATATTCACCAGCCACGATCAGTGTCGTTATCTGTTTGAGGAGCCACTGCGATTGGCGATATTTTACATTCATATATTTCATCTTGGGCATCGAAATTAGTAGACAATATCAAGATATGTTTGACGAAAGTTATAACCCTCTACTTAAGAAACTATGTAACTTGATTAAATTTTGGAAAACGCTTCCGATGTCCTTAATAGGCCGAATAAATGTCATAAAAATGATTTTTCTACCACAAATGTTATACCTGTTCCAATCTATCCCAATATATTTACCCAAAAAGGTTTTTTTTTAAACTGGACTCAGATATCACATATTTTATTTGGGATTATAAATCCCACAGAATACAAAGAGCTCATCTAAATAAACCCAAAGTAGTAGGGGGATTAGCACTCCCCAACTTTATGTATTACTACTGGTCTGTAAATATCAGAAACATGATCCAATTGCTGGATAACTCTCCCCAACAACCGGATTCGACGATTATGGAGAGAGAGGATTGCTCTCCTTATAATATTGGAGCAATTCTTCTCTCTCCAATATCGATGAATAATATAAATTACAACAATAATCCTATTATATACAGTACAATCAGAATTTGGAAACAAATAAAACACAATCTAAAATTAAGAAATTTATCTCTCTTATCTCCTATCAGTAAAAAAACCTCATTTAAACCTTCAACTATAGAGAAAGCATTTATACAATGGGAAAGAGCTGGAATTAAAATCTTTGGAGATGTGTATGAATCGGGAAAACTATTATCATTTAAACAAATACAACTAAAATACAATTTGGGAAACAATCAGTATTTTAAATATTTCCAAATCTGTGACTATCTGAAAAAATACGCACAAGATTATCACAATATGCCTCCAGACTTACTGGAAGAAGTAATGAATACAAAGGCAGAATCAGCAAACCTAATATCATATATACATAATAGTATTCTAAATGCAGAAATACCAACAACAGATGGTATCAGGAGAGACTGGGAAAAATAATTAAGTATAAAAATTCCCAAAGAAAGGTGGGAAGAATACTTATTAAACGTGCATAAATGTTCAATTGATGTAAGACATACCTTAATACAATTTAAAATCTTACACAGATTATACTATTCAAAAACTAAAATAAATAAACTTTTTTCCCAACGTCTCACCTATATGTGATGAATGTCAATGTCAAGAAGCTAATATAGCACACTCATTTGTCTTTTGTACAAAAATTCAAACATTTTGGGCTGAAATTTTTGAAATTTGCACAAATATATTTAAAATAAAACTGACCGAAGAAGCAAACTGGATAATCTTCGGGATATTGGAAGACTGCCCTGATTTAACCGTGTTTCAAAAGACTCTATTTGAATATGGCTTAATAACTGGAAAAAAAGCTCATCTTAAAATTCTGGAAAAATTCTCTGGTACCCACAGTCAATATGTGGATTTCATCTATGTTCGAAACACTACACTGGGAAGATATGAGGCTCCGACTACCAGGAAAATCAGACTGTTTCTATAAGACGTGGTCTGCATTTATAAATCTATTACAAAGATAAGGTGCAAGAATACCTCAAAAAAGTACCGGTGTTGGGTCTTGGTAAAGGGGGAAGACAAATTGTCGAGTTGGTAGATTCCTTTTGCGAGATGTTTATAATAAAGTAACTGGCTTTTCTTTTTTCTTTCTCTATTTTTCCCTTTTTCTTTTTTTTTCCTCTCCAGGTTCTATCTCTTAATTCCCGTTTCTATCTCTTCAAGGGTTTCCTTTCCCTCTGGCACGCTTTGGGATTTTCACATCTCTTTTTCATTTTTCTACTTTCTATGGAAAAAAAATTAAAATATATATATATTTCATCTGAATCGCTGTGTAAAGGATTATGAAAGTATTATATTTTTTTGAGGAGGTGAATAAAATATTATTATATACGTTATAAAAAAAGATGTGTAAAACCTATAGAGAATGATATATCTCCACGGCCTGATCAAGTGGACTTGAGATATCGGGGGAAGCCATGGACAACATTTCTTGGACACTGGCATAGATATTTATATCGTACTCACCTGCAGCAGTGCGGTTGGCTAACGTTCTGCTTTCAGTTGTGCATGGCAGCTGGGAAAAGCCAGTGGCAGACAGGCGATGAACTCCCTATCAATGGTACGATTGTGAGATATAACTCGTGCTCACAATCACTGCTCAGAGACTAAATCATCGAAACAAGAAATGATTTTTATTTATTTGCGAATCTGCAGAATTCGGGTGCCTCTCCAAATTGAGACACACCAAAGTCAGAACAGTAAAGCCCCTTTATACACACAATTCTGCTGGCATAACCTCCCCTTCTGGCTCTCCCCAATCAGAGCACTGAGGTGCACAGTCTATGGGTACATCCCCCAGTACCTCCCACATCATACATAGCATGTTCATGATAATGAGCAATTTCTCGACTAGGGGCGTGTAAGTAATATTCATTTATTGCATTAAGCATGCCCAGTTGCAATTGACCTGGCCTAGTTTTCTCACCTCCAACTGACCCATCTCAGTTTTTTTATATCTGAACTAAAGCTAGTCTCTACTGACAAGGGCCCCTTTCATCCCTAGTCTCTACTGACAAGGGTCCCATCTATCACCCTCCTTCTACGCTACACTATGCAATCCATCCTCACCCAAGGACAGTTCTGATAAACCCACTCTCAGCTATGTCAACATCTTCTCCCTGCCTCTATCGGTTAGAATCCTGTTTACGTTAGAATCTTCTCCTGAATCCTTACAATAGTGGGGTTTAATCACTTTATCCCTCACAATCCTCCCTTTTTCTTTTGCTACGCATCTATTGATTAAACCTCAATTTCAAGCTCCTTCAATTCGAATTGAAGTAACATTCTCCTAATCTCCTCTTCCTATGGATCCTGGACCTTCCCTGGTCGCATTATAATTATTTTCGGTATTGCCCCTCTCTCTCCCATAGGCACTACTACAGTATGCATCTGAAAGATCAGCCCAGCCAATGCACATAGAAACACGAATCCCGCTGTTCTCCACCATGTTCCTCCGAGGATGGAATCCCACCATCGGGTTCCCATAATCGAATTCCACTTTTGTATTGGAACATGTGCCAATTTCCGGATTCCCTCTGATATGTCCATTACAGCCTGTCCATTGTCATCTATGTTTAGACAGCAATTAGAGAGGTTGAATTTCCCGCATACCCCTCCTTCTTCTGCCAGGTGGTAATCTAGGGCCAACCGGTTCTGGTATATTGCTGTCTCATCTGTGTCTGCTGCTTTGCCAGCATCTCCAGTGCCACCGCAGTTTGGTTGGTAATTACTTCCAGTACTGCCTGAAGTCTTATGATCCGGTTTAACATGTATACCGGGGTTCGGTAGCCCCAGGATCCATCCTGTGCCCAAGTGGCTGGTCCATAGTATGAGATGATTCTTGCGGGTGGCCATTCATCATCTTCCCATTCTCCAATGTCTATTTTCCTCTTCTTCCGATATCGGTCGTCAAATACAGGTGTTCCTAGCGACCGCCCTTCTTCAGTGTCTAACAGGAAAAATCCCGGTTGTACCAGTCCAATGAAGCAAGTCCCGCTCCAATTTGTTGGCAACACCGAGTATGCCTTGTGTCCGCATACCCATAACAGTCCTTCAGGGGCTGGTCCACTAGAGGTAACCTTGTTCCATATATCTCGCAACACCGGAATTCCTTGATAAGGGTTGTTCCCGGTGCAGTTCCATAGTCCAGTCAATTCCATTCCATCAGTCTTCATTCAGATAGTGCAGTTTCTCCCGTCTTTCTTAGTTGGATACCATTTAGGCTCCTCTGGCCACCACACTCGGGACTGATTTGGCCACTGGGTGACAATGCGCTGGCAGGGGCTGCTGCCTACTAGGACGGCATCCTTTACCCAGGGCCTAGAGATACACTCGGTCCCAACCGGAGCATCTGTCAGGACCCATGCCTGGGGATCTCGGTCTTGTCCAACTGTCAGGTTCCACTCCATCAGGTCCCATACTTCAACAATGGATCCTCTCCACGGCCAACGTGAGCTCATCAGTGGTCCGCCACAGACCCAACAGTTAGTCACATTCAGGGTTCCAGCTATCCGGAGGGCCAAGTCCACAAACAAGTTTTTCCCTCCTTGAGGGATCTCAATCTGCTTCTTTATTTCTTCATACATTGTCTGGTGCAATTGAGGCTGAGTAGGTAGGGGAGGGGGAGGCTTGGTGACTACTACATCCGTTAACCTTTGTATTACTTCCTCCTTCACTTTGTCTAATGTCCATCTTCAGGCATGAAAAGGGAGACCTAACTGTCCTATCCTAGTCATACAAACCCATCTCTTCCCCTTTTGGCAGGTAACGTGCCCAAACCTCCCTACATATCCCCTATTCTCTACCATATAATACTTCTTTCCCCTGTCCTCACAAATAGTTCTAGTCCTCAGGCTATAGCAAGCATCGTTCACATGGGAATGATAGGTAAATGATCTGGTTGTCTGCCCTCCGTATCTGATAGTATGATAACATTTATCACAGTTATTAATACTTTTTACCATGATCACATGCAGAGCAAACAACACCACGACTGCTCCTTTCATACTGCTAGTTATACATTTTTCTAAAAGTTAATGTTAGGGGCTTATTCCCCCGGCTTCACCATCCACTGTTCCTCTTTATCAGGAGCGGGTGGGTCAACGGGCCCTCTAACTCGGGTCGCGTGGTTCCACCCTTTTTCTTTTGTTCGTACTGCTGTCTCGGTTGTCAGTAATACTAGGTATTGGCCGGTCCACCTGGGCTGGAGTTTCTCCTCCTTTCAATTCTTGACCAGTACCCAGTCGCCGGCCTTTACAGCATGTATCGGAAAGTAGAGTGGTGGGCTTTGAGCCAATAATCCTTTAGCTTTTAATTCTGTAAGAGAACGAGATACTGCCAGTAAATAGTTCCTTAAGAATACATCACTGCCCTCTATGGTGGGTATTCCTTCTATCTTTCCCAAATAAGGTAACCCAAACAACATTTCATAGGGGGATACTGCTAACTTTGCATGGAGTCTCCGTTGTTTCTTTCAAAGCCTTTCTGTTTCCCTACTGCTCCAAACATGTGCCAGACTCCATGTACATATGCTGCTCTTGAAACCTTAATTTCTGCCAACTGAGCTAAGCAAGATTGCAGGCAACCTTCCAATTTGATTACCTTAAAGTCTAATTCATCCTGATGCATCACTTCAAACCCTACATACTTGCTATTATGATCCCTTTAACAAGAAACATCCACAAGGAAAACCTTTTTGTCCCCTTCATTCAAAGGCTCTGACTGTAAAACATTTCTCAGACTTCTGTTCTTCTTCCTTCATTATTTTCCTTAATAGCATCACAATTTCAACATACTTTCCAATCTAGTCTGAACTATATTCTGCCATTCCCAATATCATCATCATCTGTCCTACTGTCTGAGGTTTGGGAACTTCAATTATCACTTCAATTTGATCCTGCGCTATGGCTTTTACTTCTTTATATATTACTCGTCCAAAATATTCTACCCGCTGCTGACAAAACGACAACTTATTCCTTGATACTTTATGACCTCCTGTGCCATCTTTTCCAAGATAATTATAATGTCTCTCTCACATTGCTTCTCACTTGTGGAACAAACCAACAAATCATCCACATACTGTATCAACACCTTCCAAATCTGACTTTAACATCTGATTAAAAACACGGGGCTAGTATTTAAAACCCTGCCGCATCCTAGCCTAGGTGTATTTAATACCTCTTCTTTATGTTCACCATTATCTTTATTATTATTATTATTTCCTGATTACCATACCTGTCCACATCCCCAACACATCTTATCCATTACCTGTCTCCTTACTAGCCTTCCTTGACCTCTTCCCTGAGATCCCTCCTTCCCTTGGGGACCCCAGTCCTGTCTGGGCTTATATCCAGATTTATTTCACTCGTGATAGGGCATTTGAGGAAACACTCTTCCAATTACATTTATTATTGGCATGGAATTCTCTGGCCCCTGTTTGGCTAATTCATAGGACTCACTGTGTGTCAGTGCATCACTTATTTCAGACTTTTCAACCAGGTCTGTTGTTACTGACAATATTGTCTTTCCTTTTTCACGCTCTTTCTTTTTCAGCTCTTTAAGTTACATTTGCATCACTTTTCTCTGCACCTCTTCCTGCTGGTCTGCAAGTTTTTCCTATCTTTGCAATATTTCTCAACCTCATTGACCAAATGATCACTGAATCATGTTAAGTTTCCAGTCCCCACCTTCTCAGCTTGTTCTCCAGATAGGCTGCTGGATTATTGTCTGAGGGCCTGCCATACCCTCTACCTGCCTGTGCCAAACAGCATGCCATTGTTTAATGCATTGTTCACAGCATTTTTATACCAGCCATCTTCAGGAGTTCTATCAGTTTAGTGGTTCCTATCATTTTCACCAACAGTGCCTTCAAATCTCACGTTCTCCTCCTCCAAAGCCATAATCCATTTCCTGCCCCATCAGGAATATTGGGTAAGGTATTTTTTAGCCCTCTCAGTTTATGAGTGCCCCAAAGGATAATCTGTGTCTGGCCTGCTGTTATCGTTTTAAAACAGTCTCATCAATTTATCCCTCTGCTTCCCACTTTAATCCTTTCTGATATGCCTTCTTTCTCATTCTAAACTCAATTTGTTCACATACACCATTTGCCTCCACAAAAGCTGTTTGAACCATATAACCATATAACAATTACACCACGGAAACAGGCCCTCTCGGCCCTTCCAGTCTATGCCGAACATTTACTTCCTAGTCCCATCTACCTACACTCAGACCATACCCCTCTATTCCTTTCCCGTTCATAGAAACATAGAAAATAGAAAATAGGTGCAGGAGTAGGGGCCATTCGGCCCTTCGAGCCTGCACCTCCATTCAATGTGATCATGGCTGATCATCCAACTCAGTATCCCGTACCTGCCTTCGCTCCATACTCCCTGATCCCTTTAGCCACAAGTGCCACATCTAACGCCCTCTTAAATATAGCCAATGAACTGGCCTCAACTACCTTCTGTGGCAGAGAATTCCAGAGACTCACCACTCTCTGTGTAAAGAATGTTTTCCTCATTTCGGTCCTAAAGGAATTCCCCCTTATCCTTAGACTGTGACCCCTTGTTCTGGACTCCCCCAACATCGGGAACAATCTTCCAGCATCTAGCTTGTCCAACCCCTTAAGAATTTTGTAAGTTTCTATAAGATCCCCCCTCAATCTTCTAAATTCCAGCGAGCACAAGCCGAGTCTATCCAAACTTTCCTCATATGAAAGTCCTGACATCCCAGGAATCAGTCTGGTGAATCTTCTCTGTACCCCCTCTCATATACCTATCCAATCTATTTTTAAATGTTAAAATCGATCCTGCCTCCACTTCCACTGGAAGCTCATTACACACAGCCACCACTCTCTGAGTAAAGAAGTTCCTCCTCATGTTACCCCTAAACTTCTGTCCCTTAATTCTCAAATCATGTCCTCGTGTTTGAATCTTCCCTACTCTCAATGGGAAAAGTTTATCCATGTCAACTCTATCCCTCTCATAATTTTAAAGACCTCTATCAAGTCCCCCTTAACCTTCTGCGCTCCAAAGAATAAAGACCTAACTTGTTCAACCTTTCTCTGTAACTTAGTTGCTGGAACCCAGGCAACATTCTAGTAAATCTCCTCTGTACACTCTCTATGTTGTTGACATCTTTCCTATAATTTGGCAACCAAAATTGTACACCATACTCCAGAATTGGAGTGCAGAATTTCTTACTTCTCAATAGTTTATCCTATTTTGCAAATGTATTCACCTTTTTTTAAAATCTTCCACTGACTCCTCCTGATTTATTACATTCACACCCGTCGTTAGCTCCTGCCTGAATGCTTATCTAAACAAACCACCAAAGCTGGTTTTGTTTCAGCAATTAACTTATTTCCAATTATTTCAACCCATTTTCACCACTATTTAGCACCAGTAACAATTTTCCAAAATAACTTTACTGAAAAGAAATCTATAGAAACATCAGCAAAACCAAGCCACCTACATTTTCCAACTTTCCCCTTTTAAGTTGCAATGTTACAAAGCGTTGTTCGTTAGCTTACAGCTGCTCGTAACCTCCCCCATTGCTTAGAATTTCTTAAAGGAACACACACACCTACGCTTACAGCATGTGGCCTGCAACAAACAAACTTATCACATATATGAACTTTCTCATTCACTCAAAACCGGTTTTTACACACAAATCATCTTCGTTCCATTCTTACTTCAATGAAATTATGCAATTTCCTGCACAGATTAAAGTTTCAAAATTAACATTTATATAATTTTTATTGCTACTCTTCCTTCTGCTTTCTATAATATTTTGCACAAGCTCCTCATGTACCAGACCAATCTGTATATGAGTTTCTTCTATTTCCTGAAATTTCTTTGAGGTTTCTGTCAATTTTTTTTTGTTCAAAATCTGTTTTTCCACATATAATTTATAGGTTTCTGTAGCTTTATTTTAAAAAAATTTAAAAGTTGCCACTTCTATGTCTTTCTGTGTTGCTCCTTCCTTTTTTAACTTTACCCCCGGGGCTTCCTTCTCCCCAAGATTGCCACATTCGCCCCAACGGACTATCAGGCAGAATGTGTGGCTCTTCACCATTGTGAGATATAACTCGTGCTCACAATCACTGCTCAGAGACTAAATCATCGAAACAAGAAATGATTTTTATTTATTTGCGAATCTGCAGAATTCGGGTGCCTCTCCAAATTGAGACACACCAAAGTCAGAACAGTAAAGCCCCTTTATACACACAATTCTGCTGGCATAACCTCCCCTTCTGGCTCTCCCCAATCAGAGCACTGAGGTGCACAGTCTATGGGTACATCCCCCAGTACCTCCCACATCATACATAGCATGTTCATGATAATGAGCAATTTCTCGACTAGGGGCGTGTAAGTAATATTCATTTATTGCATTAAGCATGCCCAGTTGCAATTGACCTGGCCTAGTTTTCTCACCTCCAACTGACCCATCTCAGTTTTTTTATATCTGAACTAAAGCTAGTCTCTACTGACAAGGGCCCCTTTCATCCCTAGTCTCTACTGACAAGGGTCCCATCTATCACCCTCCTTCTACGCTACACTATGCAATCCATCCTCACCCAAGGACAGTTCTGATAAACCCACTCTCAGCTATGTCAACATCTTCTCCCTGCCTCTATCGGTTAGAATCCTGTTTACGTTAGAATCTTCTCCTGAATCCTTACAATAGTGGGGTTTAATCACTTTATCCCTCACACGATTTTTCCAGAAGGGTATTCTGAAGGGCAGGGCCTCCTTGTATTGTGCAAGAGAAACGCTGATTGGGAGCGTTAGTGAAGCAAGTGAAGCGTTACAACTACATTGAGTAAATGGGGTTAAACATAATCACCATATCTAACTGGTGGCTTGCTAACCCGCCCGGTCCTCGCACGGCAAGGAGCTGCCTCATTAACCATTTTCTCCGAAAATCGAGGGCGCGTTTCGGTGAACCCACATGGCTGTGGGGGAAGACCGTCGCGGGGGTACCGGTGAACCGGTTGCAAAGGGGGAAATGGGAACAGACTGACGGCGGGCGGGGGGGTTGCAGGTACTGGAACGGCTGCCACAGCGATCACTTTAACATTCAGCGGAGGTGCATCAGGCCACTGGAGCGCCGGGCGCCGTGCCTTCGCTGGAAGGAGGTGTTGACGGTTACGTCTGTAGATGGTACCACCGACATCGACCAGGTAGGTGTGGTCCCAGCCTCAAAGACAGATGTGTACAGCAATTCGTTCTTTCCACGCACTATTAAAGCATGGAATAATCTCCACCAAGCCAGTAATGTTAAAATTGTACAAGGCATTGGTGAGACCAATTCTGGAGTATGGTGTACAATTTTGGTCTCCTAATTATAGGAAGGATGTCAACAAAATAGAGAGAGTACAGAGGAGATTTACTAGAATGTTGCCTGGGTTCCAGCAACTAAGTTACTGAGAAAGGTTGAACAAGTTAGGTCTTTATTCTTTGGAGAGCAGCAGGTTAAGGGGGGCCTTGATTGAGGTCTTTAAAATGATGAAAGGGATAGACAGAGTTGACGTGGATAAGCTTTTCCCATTGAGGGTAGGGAAGATTCAAACAAGAGGGCATAACTTGAGAACTTAAAAGACAGAAGTTTAGGGGTAACATGAGGGGGGACTTCTTTACTCAGAGAGTGGTGGCTGTGTGGAATGATCTTCCAGCAGAAGTGGTGGAGAAGGATTGATTGTAACATTTAAAAATAAAGTGGTATATGGACGGGAAGGGAATGGAGGGGTATGGTCTGAGTGCAGGTAGATGGGACTAGGGGAAAATAAATAGTCAGCACGGACTGGAAGGGCTGAGAAGGCCTGTTTCCGTGCTGTAATTGTTATATGGTTATATGGTTGCCCAGCCAGATGCAACTAAATTTAAAGTGGCACTTTCTTCCCAATAACCCTCTCTGGCTAAACCCCTCCCTTCACCACCTCCAGTTTAAATTCCAGTTGGAATATTGTGGAGGACCAAGTAACCAAGAACTAAGTAGGAACGTGGTTCCTTTGCGGGGCCATAAATGAACCACAGTTTAGCATGTCCATTGTCCGTCTGTAGTCGGACCACTTGGCCTTGGATGAGTGGCTTAAGTGGTTTGCTGGTTTTATCGCAAGTTCGTTTCTGTGCGTCTCGATTACACTGTGCACGCTTTTGGACTACAGCAGGGCTGACAACTTTGGGCTTGAAGTGATCCTGTGTCACGGGCAGCGGAGGTCGCATGCGGCGGGACATCGGGCGCTAGGCTAGAGATCCTAAAACAGGCCCGTACGAAGCTTTCCAAAAAGGGGGGTGGCATGACAGGATTACAAAAAAATGTAATGATGTGCACGCTGCGCACATCATGAGCGCGAAGCGTGACGTCCTTCGATGCCAGGGTCCAGGGCCCTGGAAGCTCTGGGGTTTTAGATGCTCTCTGATGCATTCTGAGCCTTATTTTGGAGCATTTTTGCACATGACCAATATTTCAGAAATTAACAGGAATCTGAGAGGTAGCTTTTTCACACAAGGGTGCTGGGTGTATGGAACGAGCTGCTAGAGGAGGTAGTTAAGACTGGGACTATCCTAATGTTTATGAGACATTTGGACATGTACATGGATAACACAGATTTATATGGATATGGGCCAAACGTGTGTGAGTGGGACTACTTTAGATGGGACATGTTGGTCGGTGTGAGCAAGTTGGGCTGAAGGGCCTGTTTCCACACTGCATCATTCTATGACTAAAAAGTTAAGAAGAAAAAGCAAGTAGATAAGTTGAGCAGATTTGAAAGAGTGAAATGTAAAGGCAGAGAGAGGAGTATGGGTGGAAAGAGTGGGCTTGGGCAGATGGGTGAAGGGAAAATAGACACAAAACTCAGTGGGTCAGGCAGCATCTGCGGATAATATGAATAGGCGACATGTCACAGAGTGCTGGAGTAACTCAGCGGATCAGGCAGCATCTCTGGAGAAAAGGTATGGATTATATTTCGGGTCAAGACCATTCTTCAGTAATATTCATGATGTGACATGCATAGACAATCCTGAATGTTACCCAAACCATCATGAGCTACTTTGTGACGGTGCTTGCCCTCTCCTATAACGTCTCTGCTGCCTTGGGTAATGCAGGACAGGACACAAGCTTTGGGACACGGTGTGAAGCTGTTGCCGTCTGTCCCAGCCTGGTAAAAACCTGGATGTCGTGGTTGTGAAGAGGCTGTTTCCACTAGTGGGGGAGTCTAGGACCAGTGGCCACAGCCTCGGAATTAAAAGACATTCCTTTAGAAAGGAGATGAGCAGGAATTTCTTAAGTCAGAGGGTGGTGAACTGTGGAATTCATTGCCACAGGCAGCTGTGGAGGTCAAGTCAATGGACATTTTTCAGGAGGAGATTGATCGATTCTTGATTGATACGGGTGTCAGAGGTGATGCGGAGAATGCAGGAGAATGGGTTTGAGAGGGAAAGATAGAGTCATAGAATGATACAGTGTGGAAACAGGCCCTTCAGCCCAGCATGTCCCATCTGCACGTCCCACCTGCCCACGTTTGACCCATATCCCTCCGAACCTGTCCTATCTATGTACCTGTCTAACTGTTTCTTAAATGTTGCGATAGTCCCCACCTCAACTACCTCCTCTGGAAACTTGTTCCATACACCTACCACCCTTTGTGTGAAAAATATACCCCTCAGATTCCTATTAAATCTTTTGCCCTTCACCTTAAACATATGTCCTCTGCTCCTCGATTCACCTACTCTGGTCAAAAGACTCAACCTTATCTATTCAAATCATGATTTTATACACCTCTATTAGATCATCCCTGATCCTCCTGTGCTCCATGAAATAGTCCCAGCCTACTCAACATCTCCATATAGCTCTGGCCCTCTAGTCCTGCCAACATCCTCGTAAATCTTCACTGTACCCTTTCCAGATTGATGACATCTTTCCTATAACATGGTGCCCAGAACTGAATGCAATACTCTGAATGCGGCCTCACCTTCTTATGCAACTGCAACATGACCTCCCGACCTCTATACTCAGTCTGACCCGCTGAGTTACTCCAGCACTCTGTGAAACGTCACAGAACAGGGCAAGATTAGCAAGTTTGCTGATGATACAGAAGTGGGTGGTTTTGCATATAGTGAAGATGGTTGTGAAAGATTGCAGCAGGATCTGGATCAATTAGCCAGGTGGGCAGAGGAATGGTTGATGGTTGCATGGTTCCTTGAAGGTCATGTCGCGGGTATATCAGGTGGTCAAAACGTATTTTGGCACTTTGGCCTTCATCAGTCAGAGTATTGAGTATAGAAGTTGGGAGGTCATATTGCAGTTGTATAAGACGTTGGTGAGACCGCATTTAGAATATTGTGTTCCGTTCTGGGCACCATGTTATATGAAAGATGTCAAACTGAAAAGAGTACAGAGATCCCCATCCTGGATCAGTCCAATCAGGGTTGTGTCGTCCGCAAACTTGAGAAGCTTGACAGAGGTGTCTGTGGAGGTGCAGTCGTTGATGTGGCGAGAGTAGAGGTTAGGGGAGATTACGCATGTTGCGGTGCTCCTATGCTGAGCATTTGCGGGTCCGAGAATTGTTTTCCCATCTCACATGCTGCTTCCAGTCTGTCAGAAAGCTGGTGATCCATCGACAGAAGGGTTCAGGCACAGTCAACTTAGAAAGTTTGGAGCGTAGTAGCTCTGGCACAATGGTGTTGAATGCAGAGCTAAAATCAACAAAGAAAATCCTCGCATAGGTCCCCTCTCAGTCCAGGTGCTGGAGGATGAAGTGCAACCCGAGATTGACTGCATCATCCACAGATCTATTGGCCCAATATGCACAATGCAGAGGGTTCAGCAGGGGGATTGTGATATGTTTTCAGCTTGGACAGCACAAGCCTTTCAACGGTCTTCATGACTACAGAGGTCAGTGCGACAAGCCTGGTCATTAAGACCAGTAATTCATACCGTTTTGGGTACAGGGACCATAGTGGAGACTTTAAAGCAGGCAGGGACAGTACATCTTTGCAGGGTCTAGTTAACAATGAGTAATTGGGTGTGAAGTGTTGGTTTGGGTGGCAAAGGGTCCACTCTTTTCATACTGGAGTCTTGCTTTAAGTAGGTATGAAGTGGTGAATGGGAAGGAGAGGGTGCAGGGTCCATTCTTTGCAGACTGGGGTCTGGCTGTGTTTGTTGGTAAGGGGTACCAGGGTTACGTTTCTGATTTTCAAACCAGCAGTAAAACTCATTCAGGTTGTTCGTCAGCTGACTATTGTCCAAAGAGCGGGGGGCTTTCCTCTTATAGCTGGTGATTTCTTGCAAGCCCTTCCAAACTGAAGAAGAGTCACTAGCTGAAAACTTGCTCTTCAACTTCTCAAAGTACCTTTCCTTGGCAGCTCTGAATCCGCTTCTCAGCACTTTATCGATTAGGCTGTCTGTTAATCTTTATGCTATCGGCTTGACACATATTTGCCCCACCCCCCTGATCTCTAAATGGAAATGTTACATCTGTATGGAATGATCCCATTAAAATGTATATTTATGTCACAAACTATGGAATTCATATTTTTCAGTACTGTTATCAAGGATAAGAAAGCAGATCCAATTGTTTGATATTATTTGATATTGTTTAATATTATTCCTATGGAGGAGAAAATATAATAGCTCTAAAACTTACCTTAATTTTGCAATCTCACTAACGATAATCCCCCTTTCCCTCTTCCCTCCCCCATCTCTCTCTCCCCTCCCTTCCCCTCTCTCTCCCCTCCCTTCACCTTACTCTCTCCCCCTCCCACATCCCCCCCCTCACATCCCCCCCCCTCTTTCTGATGGGCGGGGCCAAGATGGGGGTGGCGTAGGCCCAGTGGGGGTCAGCGGGGGTGGCGTGGGCTCAGCAGGGGTGGCGTGGGCTCAGCGGGGGTCAGCAGGGGTGGCGTCATTTTGCGTCACTTCCCCAACTGCGCAGGTGCAGATGGTCGGATTCTTTTCTCACAATTCATCCAATGGCCGGAACCAGAAATTCGGGCACTTTTCCAACAAAGTGGAAATGCTGATTTTCTTTTTCCGATATTTTTTCCTCCCGATTTTGTTAAATTTATTTTTTTCCCGATTTTTTTTTTTTTCTCAGGATTTTTTCTTACTCTGGGGGAAAAAGGGGGGTGCGGTCACACCCAACGCACCCCCCCCCCCCTTCAGACAGCATGTAAAAGATTGTTTCTTGCAATATTTTGCAGATTGAACAAGTCCAAGTAGACCTCGGATTTCGCTAGGTGGGACCGCTCCATGAGTTGTTTACCCCTGCAAACAGCACATTCGGCAAGTCCATTGGACTGTGGGTATTCTGGGCTGCTGGTGACGTGTTGACATTTCCATTGTTTGGCAAAGTCTTTGAACTTTTGGCTGGTGAATTGCGTCCCATTGTCAGTCTGAAGGCGGGCTGGAATGGAGAAGTGATGTCGGAGTTTCAGGATGACTATTTCCCAGGAGATGGTTGGCAGAAAATCAATTTCGAACCAGCTCGAGTTCGATTCCATTAACATGAAATGGTGCCAGTCAAAGATATCGGCAGCCACGGATGACCAAGGTAAAGCGGGTGCATGCTGCGACAGCATCGGTTGTTTTTGCTGGTGTGGTGCCTGTCTGTTACAGATCGCACATGATTCCGTTTTCTCCCGAATGTACTTGGTCATTCCAGGCCAATGGATCATTTCTTTAGGGTGAAGGGTTGCTTCAACGCCTGGGTGGCCACCATGGATATCCTCATAATATTCGTTTCGCAGAGAGTGGGGGATGACCATCTTGTGACCCTTCACTATCACACCGTCCTATAGAACCAGTTCGTCATGGACCAAAGAGTAAGGTCGTAGTTCAGCGGGAGTGTTGGGTTGCTTGTTTGGCCAGCCGTCTTTAATGATTGAGGTTAGCAGCTGGGAGGTTTTGTCTGCGGGAGTGTGTTCAGCGAGGCAGCGCAGGCGGTCAGTTGGAATGAAGGAAACTTTCAAGACGGAGAATTCTTCTTGTTGAAATGTGTGTTGTGTGCTGGTGGTGCATGGTGCTCGAGATCTGGAGGACATCGCAGCTACCGGCATATGTTGTTAATAAAACGCGTACTTTCCTACCTGTTAAAAACCGCCAAAATGGTGAAGTTTTGCACTGTAATTAATTGTGGAGGTCGGGGTAACCGTGAGAGACATCTATCCTACTTCAGAATTCCAAAAGTAAAGAGAAATGAAGGTAAAGAGAAGCGAGAGCTGAAGGGACAACAACAGCTACAGTGCTTGGCGAACATTGGCCGTGCAGATATCAAGATTGAAAATATTGGAAATTGTCGCCTTTGCTCACTGCATTTCATCAACAGTTAGGCATTATTTGTGTTATTTCTTGATTCCTTTGGTATCTAAAAAAGTGATAAATCTGGCTGTAAAATTAAAAAATCGCCCATGGTTCTGAAGTTGGTTTTTACATGCAAAAAGAAAATGCCTCTGAAGCTAAATTGATCATTTAAAAAATCTCCAGACTTACGAGTGTTATGTGGAAAAGTAAGTTTTCTATCATTGTGATGTGTATTTTGGCATATAATAAAATGTCCTGACAGCGTAAACACCCACTTCCTTTCAATAGGATATTGTCAATGTGCTGAGTGATTATGTACAATTAACAGCTAACAATTATGCCATTCCTTGGCTTGCATCTTAGTAAAATGTAATTCAAAACCCACATATGGTTTGCAATTTTTTTTAATGATAAATTTTGCTTCAGAGGCGTTTTCTTTTTAATGTAAAAACCTACTTGAGAACCATGGGCGATTTAAAATTTTACAGCCAGATTGATCACTTCTGAAACTTTTTAGATGCCAAAGGAATCAAGAAAAAACACAAATAATGCCTTATCCCGATTTCCATAATTATTTCCAGTGCAAAAATTGACCATTTTGGTGGGTTTTAATGGGCCCGCTACGCTGGAAACAATGGTAAGTGCTTACCTGCAGTTCATCGAGTGGACTCCAGTTGGCGTAGCGTAGCAACAGTATGGGTCACGGGTCGTGACCCGACTACCGTGCAACCTCCCTATATCTGTGTAAGTGTGAGTCTGTGTATATGTGTGTGCGAGTCTGCGTCTGTGCGTGTGTTTGTGTGTGTGAGTCTGTGTGTCTGTCTGGCATGAGAGTGTGTGTCTGAGAGTGTGTGTGTGTGTATATATGTGAGAGTGTGTTTGTGTGTGTGTGAGTCTGTGTGTGAGTCTGTATTGGTGTATCTGTCTGGGTGTGAGTGTGTGTCTGAGTGTGTATATATGTGAGTGTGTCTGTCTGTGTCTGTCTATCTGTCTGTGTGTGTGTCTGTGACTGAGTCAGTGTCTGTATGTGTGAGTCTGAGTGTGTGTGTGAGTCTGTGTGTGAGTGAGTCTGTGTGTGTGTGTGAACAAATAGTACAAATAATAAAGTCTTTCATAGTTCAGAGCTTATTCGTTATGTTTAATAGTCTGGTGGCTGTCAGGAAGAAGCTGGTCCTCAATGTGGATGTTACAGTTTTCAGTTTACAAAAGTCGGACGTGACTCCAGAAGTCGGGCATTAAGGGCCTGTCCTACCAGCATCCGACTCCATGTGATGAGCGCGATCAAACTAGAAGCGGGGGCCGCGCGGAGGTCGGGTGATCCCTGTACAGGGCCGTTCCCACCAGCATGCGCCTGCATGCGGCAAGCACGACCAAACCGGCAGCGAGGGCTGTGCGGAGGTCGGGTGAATGGCGCAACGTGGCGCAAAGTGAGGCGAACTTGGAGCGAAGTCTAAGGTAAGTTCACCAGGACAGAGAGGGGCACACAGAGAGGGGCACAGAGGCACACACACAGAGGGCCACGGAGCCACACACATAGAGGGTCATGGAGGCACCTACAGATAGGTTCACGGAGGCATGATGTCGAGGTGGTGTGTAATGCTTCGAGGCGACTGCGAGCCGACAAGCCGTTGCCGAGTGGAATTTTTGAACATAGTCAGTTTTTCGGAGCCCCGCGCGGTGTCGGGACGAACTCCGCACAATTTCGCACGGCTCCGGCGATCGAAGTGGGACCGGCCCCGCGACACCGAACGGCTCAAGCGACCACGTTAGGTCGCGCTCATCGCATAGAGTTGCATGCTGGTGGGACAGGCCCAAGTCAGTCAGTCAGTCCACAAGCCGTGATTCAGTCTGTCAGCTCGGAGGCCATGAGTGAGTGAGTCAGTCCAGAGGCCATTGAATTGGATTGAATTGAATGAGTTAGTCCCAAGGCAATGAGTGAGTCCAGGGACCATGAGTAGGTCGCTCACCGCCCCCCCCCCCCCCCCCACTGACATCCCCCAACTCAAGACCCTGCCCTCCGCCTGGCTATAGGATGCTCCCCATCCTGAAGCTGCCCCCATCCCCCGCTGCAGGACACCCCTTCCCTCATCAGCCCACGAGAGCCCCCGCCTGAAGCCGTCCCCCTCCCTCGGCCACAGGACGTTTTGCCACCTCCCACCCCACCCCGACAACCGCCGCCTCAAAAAATGTTTTGCAGACATTTTACAGTGAGTCCAGAGGATTGAGAATTACAACAAAACAATGGAATTATTTAATTTGCCACTGCCGAGAAATGGAAGGATGCACCTTGATGATGGCAATCCAGAATTGCTGCAGGAATTGAAATACGATGGAACTGAACGACAGCAATTTGTTGTGGAGAATGGGCCTCTGCTGCATGCTGAGCAAGAGCAGTGTATGACCAGGTGTGCAACTCCTTGAAAAGGAATCTCCCTTCAATGTTTTTCATTGATGCACCAGCAGGAACAGGAAAAACATTTATCACCAATTCGATCCTCTCCAAAGTTAGAGGTCAAGGTGATGTGGCTATTGCTGTAGCATCCTCTGGAATAGCAGCTACATTAATGCCTGGTGGGAGAACTGCACATTCTCAATTCAAGATACCCATCCAAGTGGCCGAGGATACATTCTGCAACATTGAGAAGTACTCTAAGACGGCACATTTCATGAGGCAAGCGAAACTCATTGTTTGGGATGAATGTCCAATGATTAGGCCAGAAAGCTATGAAGCGGTGGACAGAACTCTTCAAGATGTCCGCAGCAACACTAAGCCGTTTGGCGGCATTCTTAGCATTTGTTGTGGCGATTTTCGACAACTCCTTCCTGTGGTGAAAAGGGGAAATGATGCTGATGTTGAAAATGCCTGCATCAAGAAATCCTACTTGTGGAGACTTTTCACCCAGTTTCAATTACACACAAATATGCGATTTACAGAGGGAGAAGGGGACTAATCCCAATTTTTGTGGATAGTTGGAGAAGATGAGATTTTAAAGAATGAAGATGACGAAATTGAAATCCCACAAGACAGCAGAAACACTGGAGGATTGTATTGATTTCATCTATCCCACATTTGGCAATCCTGCAGAATTATTCTCCAACAATTGTATCTTGCTTCCTCACAACGATACCATGAGAAGCATCAATTCTACGTGCATCAGACGATTCCCTGGAATCGTTAAGGAGTACTTTTCTTTCAATGCTGTCACTGACGGAACTCATGATACTCACTTCCCAACAGAATTCCTCGATTCACTTGAGCTCTCTGGGTTAACACCACACAAATTGGAGTTGAAAAAAGGATCTCCAATCATATTAATGAGAAACTTGGAACCGCCAAAGCAATGCAATGGAACAAGGATGATTGTGGAAGAGCTACACAATAATCTGATATTTGCAAGAATCAACATGAGTCAAAGATGACATTGTTCACATTCCAAGGATAGCACTCAATTTAATAGAAGGTAAAGCCATTCCCCTTCAACAGCCCCAATTCCCCATTCAATCAAGTTTTGCTTTGACAATCTATAAAGCACAAGGATATATTGCTATATTTAAGAGGGAGTTAGATGTGGCCCTTGTGGCTAAGGGGATCAGAGGGTATGGAGAGAAGGCAGGTACGGGATACTGAGTTGGATGATCAGCCATGATCATATTGAATGGCGGTGCAGGTTCGAAGGGCCGAATGGCCTACTCCTGCACCTAATTTCTATGTTCTATGTTTCTATAAACAATGCAGATCTACCTCGACAAACCGGTATTTCAACATGGCTGGTGGACTGGCAGTGCAGTCAGTCATGGCTGGTGGGCTGGCAGTGCAGTCACTCACGGCTGGTGGGCTGGCAGTGCAATCACCCACGGCTGGTGGGCTGGCAGTTCAGTCACTGACAGCTGGTGGGCTGGCAGTTCTCTTACAGCTCGTGGGCTGGCAGTGCAGTCACTCACGGCTGGTGGGCTGGCAGTTCACTGAGTCACGGCTCGTGGGCTGGCAGTGCAGTCACTCACGGCTGGTGGGCTGGCAGTTCATTTACTCATGGCTGGTGGGCTGGCAGTGCAGTCACTCACGGCTGGTGGGCTGGCAGTTCAGTCACTTACAGTTGGTGGGCTGGCAGTTCACTTACTCATGGCTGGTGGGCTGGCAGTGCAGTCACTCACGAATGCTGGGCTGGCAGTTCAGTCACTGACAGCTGGTGGGCTGGCAGTTCACTTACTCACGGCTGATGGGCTGGCAATGCAGTCACTCTCGGCTGGTGGGCTGGCAGTTCACTCACAGTGTCATCATTCAATGAAGCGCGCTTTTAATGACAACATTCTTGGTCGATATTCCATCCTTCAGGAAAACTTTGTCATTTTCCTTCACCTTTCCTCGGCTAAGAGACACATACACTTTTCCATGTTGAAATACCGGTTTGTCGAGGTAGCTCAACACCTTCTGCATTGTTTATAGAAACATAGAACATAGAAATTAGGTGCAGGAGTAGGCCATTTGGCCCTTCGAGCCTGCACCGCCATTCAATATGATCATGGCTGAAGTACACAGGATCTGGGGGTCCTTGTTCATCATTCATTGAAAGTAAGAATGCAGGTACAGCAGGCAGTGAAGAAATTGAATGCATGTTGGCCTCATAACAAGATGAGTTGAGTATAGGAGCAAAGTAGTTGTACAGGGCCCTAGTGAGACCACATCTGGAGTATTGTGTGCAGTTTCAGTCCACTTATTTGAGGAAGGACATTCTTGCTATTGAGGGAGTGCAGTATAGGTTTACAAGGTTAATTCCCGGGATGGCGGGACTGTCGTATGTTGAGAGAATGGAGCGGCTGGGCTTGTATACTCTGGAATTTAGAAGGATGAGAGGGGATCTTAATGAAACATATAAGATTGTTAAGCGTTTGGACACGCTACAGGCAGGAAACATGTTCCTGATGTTGGGGGAGTTCTGAACCAGGGGCCACAGTTTAAGAATATGGGATAAACCATTTAGAACGGAGATGAGGAAACACTTTTTCACACAGAGAGTTGTGAGTGTGTGGAATACTCTGTCCCAGAGGGTGCTGGAGGCCGGTTCTTTGGATACTTTCAAGACAGAGCTAGATAGGGCTCTTAAAGATAGCAGAGTCAGGGGATATGTGGAGAAGACAGGAACAGAGTACTGATTGAGGATGATCAGCCATGATCACATTGAAAGGTGGTGCTGGCACAAAGGACCAAATGGCCTCTTCCTGCACCTATTGTCTATTGTCTATTGAGACCCTTCTTCAGACTGATGTCAGGGGAGTGGGCAGGATAGAGAAAGAATGTAGTCTGAAGCAGTAAGACTGGTGGGAGAACTGGCAAGGGGGAGGAGATGGGGAGAGAGGGAAAGCAAGGGCTTTTTGAAGTTGGAGAAGTCAAAGTTCATACTGGGGTGCCAGCTACCCAGACAAAAAATGAGGTGCTATTCCTGTAATTTGCACTGGGCCTCACTCTGACAATGGAGAAAGTACAGGACAGAAAGGTCAGATTGGGAATGGGAGGGGGAGTTAAAGTGCTGAGCAACCGGGAGATCAAGTAGGTTTAGGCGGATTGAGTGGAGGTGTTCAGCTAAAGCGATCGCTGAGCCTTCGCTTGATCTCACGATGTACAGAAGTTGAAACATGGAATAGCGGATGCAGTATCTGAGGTTGGAAGAGGTGTACGTGAACGTCTGCCTCACCTGAAAGGACTGCTGGGGTCCTTGGATAGAGTTGAGGGGGGAATTAAAGGGACAGGTGTTGCATGTCCTGCGTACCTGGTACCAGGAAAGTACCTGGCGAGGGGTGGTTTGGGTGGGAAGGGGACAAGTTGACCATGGAGTTACAGAGGAACGGTCTCCGCAGAAAGCAGAAAGGGGTGGAGATGGGAAGATGTGGCCAGGAGTGGGATCCCGTTGGAGGTGGCGAAAGTGTTTGAGGATTATGTGCTGTTCACAACGGCTCATGGGGTGGTTAGTGAGGCACATGGATAGGACAGGTTTGGCGGGATATGGACCAAGCGCAGGCAAGTGGGACTCGTGTAGCTGGGACATTGTTGGGCGATTTGGGCTGAGGGGCCTGTTGCCAGACTGTATCACTCTATGACCAGGGGGGAATCTGTCCTTGTTTCGAATAACCATATAATAACCATATAACAATTACAGCACGGAAACAGGCCTTCTCGGCCCTTCCAGTCTGTGCCGACCATTTATTTTCTCCTAGTCCCATCTACCTGCACTCATACCACACCCCTCCATCCCCTTCCCGTCCAGGGAAGGGAGAATGAGGAGAAGGGGAGAAAGAGCAATATTTGCTTTCATCCCGGGTTTTAATGAGACCTTACAAGGTCGAGCATAAGATTAATTTCAGTTTCCTGTAACTAAAAATTATCTATTCATATGTTGCACTGGATGTGATGTCTTGCTGCGGTCGGGGCTGGGAATCGAACCTGCAGCACTGAGGCGCCTGGGGTGGGGGGGCTGGGGAAGAGCGCTGGGGATCCAGGGCGGGCCCGCCCCCATTGGCTGTCATTCACCGAACGAAGTCCCACCGGCGCGTCACCGCCCGGGTACGCGTCCTTGCGCGTGCACGTCACGCAGGAGCGGCCCGGCTCGCGCGGTCCAGTGACGGTTTAGTGGCCGCGCACGCGCAAGCTGCGGTCACCTGAACCCCCAACCGACAGCGCAGGACCCTCTGTTCCCATTGGCTGCCGGCGTTGTCCGTCACTACTCGCGGCTAATGGCGAAGGCGGACCCGTCGAGGGGGCGCGTCCTATGAAGAGCCCGCCCACTGACACTCCCGACTCTGTGTCCCCATTGGCTTAGGGCGCTGTCCGTCCCTAGTCGCAGCCAATAGTATTTGCGGTCCCGTCGAGGAGGCGCGTCTCCCACAAGCCCCGCCCCCCGGTCGATCCCCGGACAGATGGGAACAATCCAGCGCATGCGCGCGCATCCCGGTGAGAGAGCGGCGCCGTTTGTCAACCGGGTCCGCGCTCATCAACCGCCCGGGCGCGAGCGAGGCCCCGCCGTTTAAACAGCTCGCGGCAGAGAGGCAGTGACCGTCCACTCATCACGAGGAGCAGCATTAGGACAACTCATGGTCATGGCTGATCCAACTCAACCCCATCCGGTGAGGGTGGGAGGGGGTGGGGGATGCGGGAGGTGAAACGTTGTGATGGGTTTGGGGGAAGGGGTGAGGAGACTGAAGCTTGGGGGTCAGATGGTGTTCAATTGGTTTCCGTTTCCAGTTATGTTTCAGTCTCGACCTCCTGCATGATCATGGCAACAACCTGCATCAAGTGCAAGGAGTTTCACACATTTCTATTCCACTCTGGTGATCGCACGTCAGCAGAGAGAGCAGAAAGAGAGCAAATGCCACCATACCAACGGTGGATATGATGCACTGAAGGGCCTGTCCCACTTGGCCGTCATTTACGCGACTTCATTTACACGTCGTGACGCACACGTGATGCATGCATGGCGTGCATTACGTGCGCATGGCATGTGTTGGCGTAGCCAGTGAAGTGCGGTCGCGCGCAGCGCCACAGGAGTTTGGGATTCACAAAATCATCGCGTGACACCTGCGTGACGCGCAAATGACGCCCAAGTGGGACAGGCCCTTGAGGGTTTGCTGTAGTCAGTGGCGACAATGGCACAATGTTAGAGTTGCTGCCTTACAATGTCAGAGATCCATGTTGGATCCTGACCTCAGGTGCTGTCTGTGCGGAGTTTGCATGTTTTCCCTGGGACTGCGTGTATTTATCCTGAGTGCTCTGGTTTACATCCATACTCCAAAGACGTGCAGATTTGTCGGGTAATTGTCATCGATAAGTTATAAAATTGTCCCATGTGTAGGATAGTGTTAGTGTAGGGGCGATTGCGTATTGGCGTGGGCTCGGTGGGCCCAAGGGCCTGTTTCCGTGCTGTGTCGCTAATCTAAAGTCAGTGGGACTTGTATCTGACTACAGGACTGGGGACTGACAGGATTGTGGGGGACGAGGAAGTAGCATTTGTGTACATCATCCCAAGACGTTCCAAATCCTGATGCATTACTTTGTAACTTTTATTCCTCAAAAATCACTGTCAGTTATTGGGATGAAAATTGAACATTCGGGAAACTGTAAGCCGATCGGTTGACAACGTGAGATATCACCAGCCAAAAGTGTTGTCCTGCTCTTTGTCTAATACTGGCTTTTAATCTGTTTATTACAGAGCAGCGGAGCATGTGAACGGCGTTCACCACCATGGCTGATGGAGCGGACCAAGGCGATCAAGTGACTTCGACAACGAGGACAGACAACGGTGTGTTGCAGAATTACGTCAGATATAAATGTCCCAACAATGTGACCGGATCAGATTCCCTGACGTGCAGCATGCACGGGGAGAGGGAATAGCGGATCAACAGAAGGGCGACAGACCTGATCCGGATGGAGAACTGGAATTGTAGAGCAAATCTATCTGTATTAGGGTCAATTAATGTGTATAAAGCAGTGCTTGAGAGCAGCTACTAGAGGGGAACGAACATGTGATGATTAGAGGTTTTTAAAAGTGAGAGAACTGTTCAGACTCAGCGTGGCAGTTAGCGGAACAAGCAAAGAAGTTACGTTTTGTGAGCCTTCATGAACAAAGGATGTTGAAGGTCTGATTAGGAAAAATAAGTAAACATTTGTCAGGGACCGGAAACTACTCTCAGTTTGATGTTTAATGGGGAGGATGAAGGAATTAGGATGGTCAACAGAGGCTTGAACCCAAAAGGATTAGTTGTAGTTGGGGAGAGAAAGCCGAAAAAGGGGTGGGAACCTGGCAAGTGAAAGGTGGATATGCATGAGGTGGTGAGGGGGGGGGGGTGTTGATTGCCAGGTGGTTAGAGATGAAAGAGCAACAAACCTGGATTAAAATGAGACTAAAGAGAAAATGAGTCAAAGGTCTTGTAAGGCAACAAGATGTTTTAATGAATTGAAATGTAAAGCCAGTGGAGGTATTTGGGTGGAAGGGTTGGGGGAAATTTGTGGATTGGGAATAGGTTATGCATCAGGATAAGGAAAGATGGAAAGGGGATAAGAAATATCAAAGAAGTTGGAGAAGTCTATCTGAAATAGTACACTGCAGTACAAGAGCAGGCCCTTCGGCCTATGCTGTCTGTGTCGAACATGATGCCAGGTTAAACTAATCTGCTCACGTGAAGTTTGCAGGGATAATGTAGAACTGGTGTGATTGGGTGATCGATCGTCTCTGTGTAGTCGGTAAACTGTATACCCTGTTTCTATTGTATATCTTTCAAATCAATATTCCCCGATTCCCTGCATATCAATGTCCCTATCTTAAAGCTCTTCAATGCTATTCTCTTACCAGCATGCACCTCCATCCTTGACAGGGAGATGCCCTTCAGATTTTGCAAAGTTCTTCTGCTTAAATCTGCTGTCTAGTTCTTGGTTCCATTCTCCTTTAAAAAATACTTTCAGCACAGAGGGAGGTGAATATATGGAGTGAGTTGCCATTTGAGGCACATACAATAACATGATTTTAGTGAAATTTGGGCAGGTACATAGACAAATGTTTGGAGTGATAATGGCAAACATGGACAAATAGGGCTGACTCAGATAGGGCACCTTGGTCAACACGTCTGCGTTTGGCCGAAGCACCTCTGTCTGTGCGGTGTGACTTCCGTGATTCTGCCAAATGGCGAGAGAGAAATAGTCTGAAAATGCCCAAGTGAAACTCATCTCCGCTGCCTTCACATAATCCATATTCCTCAATTCCCTGCATATCGAAAAGCTTCTTAAATGCCCTTATCGTATATGCCCCACCCACCACACCTGGCAGCATGTTCCAGGTACTCGCCATCCTCTGCGTATAAAAAATAACTTCGCCCGCACATCTCCTTTGAATTCCACCCCTTTCAGCTTAATGCTGTGCACATGCAGTCTTCCCACAGAACCCCAGCCAGAATGACAACCCTTTGTCATCTCAGTTCTGAATTTATAGGACCATGTTACTGTGAATCCCGTGCATTTTAATTCTGCCGTTATCAGACTACTGAAAGATCCTTCTATTTGTTCGGACACAGTTCCAATTTTTACAAACTATTTGATTGTGGACGTTGGACGTTTTCTCCGCTACACGCTGAGAAAACTATATTCGGCACTCTCTTCGGCCTACATGCTGTACTTGCGTTTGGCTTAATTGTATTTATGTACAACTAGACCAAGTGTACCCATCCCCTCAATGCACGGTTGCGGGGGGGGGGGGGGGGGGGGGAGCGGCCTGCGGCATCACGCACACCCTAACCACCCCCCACACACACACACTGACTCCCCACACACACACTGACTCCCCACACACACACTGACTCCCCACACACACACTGACTCCCCACACACACACTAACTACCCCCCTTGATATTATATTAATAATCATTGGCTCCTTTTATCCCATACCCACCCTATTCACTGACACATAGCCCCCAACTCACAGGCGTGTCTAGAGAGGGAGGGGGGTAGAGAGTGAGGGGGCAGAGACAGAGAGAGGGGGTGGGGTGATGGAAGGGGGGAAATGGAGGGGGAGAGAGCAGGGGGAAAAGAAAGGGGGAAGAGGGGAGCGGGGTGGCAGCTTGCGGGGGGCAGCTCGCGGGGGGGCGGCAGCAGCTCACGGGGGGGGGGGGACGTTGCTCCCCCATCTGCCAAAGTTTGTCTATTTTCAAAGACATTTCAGATTTGTGAACATTTTCATAAATAACTCGAGAAATAAAGCATGAATCTTTCAGATAAGACAATTTATCAGATAAGGGATAAAACGTTCCCTTCGCGCAACGTTTTTTGGAGTACATGTGATCACACACACACACACACACACACACACACACACACACACACACACACACACACACACACACACACACACAGTTTTATAGTAATAAGGATATTACCTGATTAGATTGGATAGTAGGCAAACAATATTTTTTCACTGTTTCTCACTACATGTGACAATAATAAGTGTCAGCAGAATAGTGCAGCTGTAGAATCACTGCACCTGAGCCTCGCATTCAATTCGAACCAAGGGTACTGTCTGTGTGGAGTTTACACATTCTTCTTATGACGGCTTGCATTTCCTCCCAAAGACCTGTAGCCATGTACGTTAATTGGCCTGTGTAAATTTGCCCCTAATATGTAGAACGCCTGATGACATAGAACTAGTGAACAGGAGATCGATTGATGTACGGAGCGCACTCGGTGGTCCGAAGGGACTGTTTCCATGTTGTGTCTATGAATTCTGAACTCGAAACCTAAAGCTAAAGTGCAAGAATAAGTCGCGTTTAATGCAGCAACGGTGTATTCTATCAACAAGTAGCGACATTGTATTAATCTAGAATCAAAAAGAGCGTGCAGCCGTGGGATTGAACAGTGGGGCAGGAAGAATTGGGACTGACCGCATTGTTTAGATGCCACAGGGAATAAGGTAGCGAGCAGGAGATACTGCGTCCGCCTGGGGATCATTGTCTGGGCAAACGAGGACAGCAGCCGGGTGTCCCTCCACGCAGTGTGTAGGTAGATCCGGCACGTGGCCTGACAGCAACCCGCTGAGCGGAGCGACTCACCTCCGTCATGTGGTCCCCTTTTAGCTGAATGAGGTGGTGACACTCCAACTACAGCTATCGGTGGAGGAAACCAGACAACCCTTGATGATTCCTTTATTTTTATTCATCACAGCTCGTCCAATGTCTTCGATGACGGAGCTCCTGGAAAGGTGTGATGATTTGCAGCTGCTGGATTTGACAAATCATTATCGCGAGAGGCTGGAAGAGGCGATTCAAGAGGTGATGGCGTTTTCGTTATAGCATACGAGAGATATTTCAGTGAACAAGAGCACAAGGTAAGGAGAGGAATGGATTAATTGAACCGATACTCAAATGATTTAATGCACAAATATTGTGGGCCGAAGAATCCATGCTTGTGCTGTACCGTTCTCTATAATTACTGCGTAATACGGTGCAGTCACGAAGAATATCTCCTACAGCGGTGGTGAGTTTCTCAAACATGTTGTTATATTCAGGATGTTTGGTGGACAACACTCTGATACAACCCAAAGCGTTTCAATGATTCACATCACTTGCACAATTTCAAAACACACTCGACACAATAGTTCTATGCGCATTTCACATTGTTGGGATAATTAATAGGTGATCAACATCTCTTTGCAGTCTTGCATCCTTGTTTTTCTAGAGAAGTAATTTTTAATCTTCTCTGCCAAATAGATACAATTAAGGCTTTCTGTTATTTCCTAAAGAACTGCAGATGCTGGGAAAATCAAAGGTAGACTAAAGTGCTGGAGAAACTCAACGGATGAGGCAGCATCTATGGATTGAAGGAGTAGGTGACGTTTCGGGTTGAGACCTTTCTTCAGACTGATGTAGGGAGTGGGAGGTTGGGGGGGGTGGAGGAAGAAAGGTAGAGGCGGAGACAGTGGGCTGCGGGAGAGCTGGGAAGGGGAGGGGAAAGAGGGAGAAAGCAAGGACTACCTGAAATTGGAGATGTCAATGCTCTTAACACTGGGGTATAAACTACCCAAGCAAAATTTGAGGTGGGACTCACTCTGGCCATGGAGGACGCCCAGGACAAAACGGTTGGATTTGGAATGGGAGTGGGAGTTGAAGTGCTGAGCCACCGGGAGAACTGGTTGGTTGGTGTGAACTGAGCAGAGGTGTTGGGGGAAGCGATCGGCAAGCCTACGCTTGGTCTCACCGATGTAGAGCAGCTGATACCTAGAGCAGTGGAGGCAATAGATGAGGTTGGAGGAGGTACAGGTGAACCTCTGCTGCACCTGGAAATACGGCTTTGGTCCTTGGATGGAGTCAAGGGAGGAGGTAAAGCGACAAGTGTAGCATTTCCTGCAGTTGCAAGGGAATGTACCAGGGGAGGGGGTGGTTTGGGTGGGAAGGGTCGAATTGACCAGGGAGTTACGGTGGGAGCGGTCTCTGCGGAAAACCGAAAGGGGAGGATATGGGAAGATGTGGCCTGTGATGAGATCCCGTTGGAGGTGGCAAAAATATCGGAGGATTATCTGTTGTGTGTGACGGCTGGTAGTTTGGAAGATGAGGACAAGGGGTCTCTGCCCTTGTTGCGAGAGGGGGGATGGGGAGTGAGAGCAGAGCTACGGGATATATCCTTGCACCATGACTTCACAGACGAGCACCAGGCCATTATCTCAAACACTATCACTGGCTACATCACTTCTGGCTCCCTGCCCTCCCAAGTCTCCAACCTCATCGTTCCCCAGCCACACACGGCCCGATTTTGCCTTCTCCCCAAAATCCACAAACGTGACTGTCCTGGCAGACCCATTGTTTCTGCTTTTTCGTGTCCCACCTAACTTATTTCCACATACCTCGTCTCCATCCTATTCCCTCTGGTCCAATCCCTCCCTACCTATGTCCAAGACGCCTCACACACTCTTCGTCTCCATGAATTCCATTATCCAGCCCCCCATTTCCTCATCTTCAGCATGGATGTCCAGTTACTCTACACCTCCATACCCCACCAGGAGGGTCTTAAAGCCCTCCGTTTCTTCCTCGACTGCCGAACCAACCAATCCCCGTCTACCGATACTCTCCCCAGCCTAGCGGAGCTGGTCCTTACCCTCAAGAACCTTTCGTTTGACTACTCCCATTTCCTTCAAATCCAAGGCATAGCTATGGGCACGCGCATGGGCCCCAGCTACACCTGCCTCTTTGTAGGGTACGTCAAACAATCCTTGTTCGAGGCATACTATGGCCCTATCCCCGAACTCTTATCTCCACTACATCAATGACTGCATTGGTGCTACCTCCTGCACCCATGCAGAACTCACTGACTTAATTTCACCACTAACTTCCATCCGGCATTCAAATTCACCTGGACCATTTCCGACATCTCCCTACATTTTCTAGACCTCATTATCTCCATTGTTGTTAACAGACTACTGACTGACATCTACTACAAGCCGACTGACTCCCATGGCTATCTGGACTACACTTCTTCCCACCCCTCTTCCTGTAAGGACTCTGTCCCCTATTCCCAATTCCTCTGTCTACGCCGCATCTGCACCCAGGATGAGGTGTTCCAAACTAGGGCATCGGAGATGTCCTTATTCTTTAGGGAACAGGGGATTCCCTCTTCGACTGTAGATGAGGCTCTCACCAGGTTCTCTTCTATACCCCGTAACTCTGCTCTCACTCCCCATCCCCCACTCGTAACAAAGGCAGAGTCCCCCTTGTCCTTCCACCTTACCAGCCGTCACATACAACAAATAATCCTCTGACATTTTCGTCACGTCCAACGGGATCCCACCACTGACCACATCTTCCCATCCCTTCCGCTTTTGGCTTACCACAAAGACCGCTCCCTCCGTAACTCCCTGGTCAATTTGTCCCTTCCCACCCAAACCACCCCCTCCCCTGGAACTTTCCCTTGCAACTGCAGGAAATGCTACACTTGTCGCTTTACCTCCCCCTTGACTCCATCCAAGGACCTAAGCAGTCTTTCCAGGTTCGGCAGAGGTTCACCTGCACCTCCTCCAACCTCATCTATTGCATCTGCTGCTCTAGGTGCCAGCTGCTCTGTGAGACCAAATGTAGGCTTGGCGATCGCTTCGCCCAACACCTCTGCTCAGTTCGCAATACCAACCTGATGGTATTCTGGTGACTCAGCACTTCAACTCACCCTCCCATTCCGAATCTGACCTTTCTGTCCTGGGCCTACTCCATAGCCAAAGTGAGTCCCACTGCAAATTGGAGGAGCAGCACTTCATATTTCGCTTGGGTAGCTTACACCCCAGCAGTATGAACATTGACCTAAATCTCAGGTAGTCCTTGCTTTCTCCCTCTTTAGACAATAGGTGCAGGAGAAGGCCATTGGGCCCTTCGAGCCAGCATCGCCATTCAATGTGATCATGGCAGATCATCCACAATCCGTACCCTTCTCCCCATATTCCCTGACTCCACTACCATTAAGAGCCCTATCTAGCTCTCTCTTTAAAGTATCCAGATAACCAGCCTCCACCGCCCTCTGAGGCAGAGAATTCCACAGACTCACAACTCTCTGTGAGAAAACGTGTTTTCTTGTCTCCGTTCTAAATGGCTTACCCCTTATTCTTATACTGTGGCCTCTGGTTCTGGACGCCCCCAACATCAGGAACATGTTTCCTGCCTCTAGCGTGTCCAAACCCTTAATAACCTTATATGTTTCAATAAATGTTCCCATCTCATCCCTCTAAACTTCAGAGTAGACAAGCCCAACTACTCCATTCTCTCAGCATATGACAGTCCTGCCATCCCGGGTATTAACCTTGTAAACCTACGCTGCACTCCCTCAATAGCAAGAATGTCCTTCCTCAAATTAGAGGACCAAAACTGCACACAATACTCCGGATGTGGTCTCATTAGGGCCCTATACAACTGCAGAAGAACATCTTTGCTCCTGTATTCAACTCCTCTTTTATAAAGGCCATCATGCCATTTGCATTCTTCACTGCCTGCTGTACCTACATGCTTACTTTCATTGACTGATGAACAAGGACCCCCAGATTCCACCCGCCTCCCCCCACCCCCCATCAGTCTGAAGAAGGGTTTCGGCCCGAAACGTTGCCTATTTCCTTTGCTCCATAGATGCTGATGCACCCACTGAGTTTCTCCAGCAATTTTGTGTACGTTCGATTTTCCAGCATCTGCATATGCTTCTTTAACACTTCGTCTACTCCACTGCGAAATCTCCTCAAGATATGCCTACTTTGAAGAAGTTCTCCTCTCTCCAGAGACAGTTTCACAACCTCCTCTCGTAACTGCTCCCCCTCTGTGATTCTCCCTCCCCTCCAACTCTACGAAGCTTCCCCCCACCCCCCATCAGTCTGAAGAAGGGTTTTGGCCCGAAACATTGCCTATCTCCTTCGCTCCATAAATGCTGCTGCACCCACTGAATTTCTCCAGCATTTTGTGTACCCCCCGGATTCCATTGTACTTCCCTTTTTCGCAACTTGACGCCATGTTGCAGTGGCAGAAGACATGAATGTTTTAGAGTTGTGGATGGTGTTTCAGTCAACTGGGTGGTTTTCCTTGGAGGGGAGTGAGTTTTCAGTGCAGTTGGAGCTGTATTTATTCAACAAGGTGCAAACCTTTCCCCTCCCCCTTCCCACCTCTCCTGCAGCCAACTGTCTCCGCCTCTTCCTTTCTTCTTCCCATTACCCCCACCCCCACGTCCGTCTGAACAAGGGTCACGACCCGCAATGTCACCTATTCGCTTCATAGATGTTGCCTCACCCACAGAGTTTCTCCAGCACTTTTGTCTACCTTCTGTTATTTCCTGGTCAGTCTGAATGGCCTCATCCTGGTTTACAAACTCGTATGTTTATCTTTACTCCGGCCAGCTATGCCTTGTAATCTAAATACTTTCTGAATCTATAATTGCCGCTCCCAGTATGAGGTGTAATTTACCTTCAATATGTTGACCTTTCTTCCCAACATGCTTCCTTAGTATGTAAACGCTTGTAACAGACTTGCCTAATGCTCTTCTACGTTTCAGGAAGTCCAACATCAACGACTAGGCCATTTTGTTTAACATCGATTGTTCGCAAGATGATAGGCTCAATAATCAAAGAAGAAATATCAAATTATTTAGGAAAGCAGTATGTAATCATACATTGTCAACGTGCTTTCATGACGGCAAATTGCGTCTGAAATGTATTTGAGTAGAAACATAGAAAATAGGTGCAGGAGTAGGCCATTCGGCCCTTCGAGCCTGCACCGCCATTCAATATGATCATGGCTGATCATTCAGCTCAGTGTCCTGTACCTGCCTTCTCTCCATACCCCCTGATCCCTTTAGCCACAAGGGCCACATCTAACTCCCTCTTAAATATAGCCAATGAACAGGCCTTAACTACCTTCTGTGGCAGAGAATTCCAGAGACTCACCACTGGAATATTTTGAGGCTGTAACAAGTAGGTTGAAGATTTAACACGCAGACTACATAAAGGGGAACATGGGGAACTGCAGGTGCTGCAATCTTAAGCAAAATTCAGTGCTGGATGAACTCAGCGGGCCTGGCAACATTAGTGGAACTAAACAGATAGACTACATTTCCAGTTGGGGCCGTTCTTTGGAGCAGATTGAGGGGAACCTGTGGCATTAAATGGACCTTTGGATGGCATTTGACAATGAGCCTCGTAAAATGCAAGTATCGGGATCTTAGTTTAGTTTATTGTTGTCACATGTATCGAGGTAGAGAGAAAATCTTTTTGTTGTGTGCCATCCGGTCAAAGAAAAGGTTATTCATGATTATAATCAAGTCGTGCACAGAGTATAGGTTAAATGATCAAGGGTGCAACGATTATTGCAAAATAAAGTCCACTTAAAGATCCTTCAAAGTTTTCCAAAGAGGTAGCTGGTAGGTCTTTTTTTTGAAGAGGTTACTAGGGAAATTGATGAGGGTAAAGCAGTGGATGTTGTCTATATGGATTTCAGTAAGGCCTTTGACAAGGTTCCTCATGGAAGGTTGGTTAAGAAGGTTCAATCTTTGAGTGTAAATGGCGGAGTAGCAACATGGATTCAACAGTGGCTGAATGGGAGATGCCAGAGAGTAATGGCTGTTTGTCAGGTTGGAAGCCGGTGACCAATGGGGTGCCTCAGGGATCTGTGTTGGGTCCACTGTTGTTTGTCATGTACATCAATGATCTAGATGATGGGGTGGAAAATTGGATAAGTAAGTATGCAGATGATACTAAGATAGGTGGTGCTGTGGATAATGAGGTAGATTTTCAAAGCCTACAGAGAGATTTGGGCCATTTGGAAGAGTGGGCTGAAAGATGGCAGATGGAGTTTAATGCTGATAAGTGCGAGGTGCTACATCTTGGCAGGACAAATCAAAATAGGAAGTACATGGTAAATGGTAGGGAATTGAGAAATGCTGTGGAACAGAGGAATAACTGTGCATAGTTCCCTGAAGGTGGAATCGCATGTAGGTAGGGTGGTAAAGAAAGCTTTTGGTGTGCTGGCCTTTATAAATCAGAGCATTGAATATAGGAGTAGGGAAGTAATGTTAAAATTGTACAAGGCATTGGTGAGACCAATTCTGGAGTATGGTGTACAATTTTGGTCGCCTAATTATAGGAAGGATGTCAACAAAATAGAAAGAGTACAGAGCAGGTTTACTAGAATGTTGCCTGGGTTCCAGCAACTAAGTTACAGAGAAAGGTTGAACAAGTTGGGACTTTGTTCTTTGGAGCGCCGAAGGTTAAGGGGGGACTTGATTGAGGTCTTTAAAATGATGAAAGGGATAGACAGAGTTGACGTGGATCAGCTTTTCCCATTGAGGGTAGGGAAGATTCAAACAAGAGGGTATGACATGAAAATTAAGGGACAGAAGTTTAGGGGTAACATGAGGGGGAATGTCTTTACTCAGAGAGTGGTGGCTGTGTGGAATGATCTTCCAGCAGAAGTGGTGGAGGCAGGATCGATTGTAACATTTAAAAGTAAAGTGTATAGGCATATGGACGGGAAGGGAATTGAGGGGTATGGTCTGAGTGCAGGGACTAGGGGAAAATAAATGGTCGGCACGGACTGGAAGGGCCGAGAAGGCCTGTTTCTGTGCTGTAATTGTTATATGGTTATTAGGTCGGAATCACACTCGACTTGGTGAGAGGATGGTTCAGAAGCCTGATAATAGCTGGGAAGAAACTGTCTCTGAATCTGGAGTTATGCATTTTCATACGTCTGTCCCTTTTGCCCGATGTGAGAGGGGAAATGATGAAGTGACTCGGATGAGTCTGGTCATTTGTTACTCTGCAATTTTTTGCAGCCTTGCATGGAGCTATCCCCAAAACCATACTGTGCTCTATCCCAATAGCGCATCTGTAGAAGTTGGTGAGGTTTATTGTGGTCTTGCCAAAATTCCAAAACGCTCTAGGGAAGTAGAGGCATTGGTGTGCTTTGGTGGTCATTGTTTCGATGTCTCTGGTCCTGGACAAATCACTTGTGATATTTATTCCTCAGAATCTGAAGCTATCGGTCATCTGTACTTCGGCGCCATCAATGTAAACTGGGGTCTGTGTATTGCTTCACTCCCTGAAATCAATCACAATTTCCTTTGTTTTTCTGACATTAATGGAGATTGTTATCTTGGCACCAGATGATGATGTTCTCAATCTCCTTTATGCACTCCGTCTCATCATTTGATATCCAGCCCACTTCAGCGGTGTCAACTGTGATATCCTAGTATTGAAGGGCGCGTGTAAGTGTGGGTTGCAAGCTGCTTATTGCAGAGTTGGACATGTTTTCAAGTTGGAAGATGTAACTTGTTATTTTTCCCAGCGGTGAATTCTTGCCCCTCCGTTATTCGCTATTTAATTCCGCGCCTGGGGGAGATGCTTGCGTCGATTATTAATGGTGTAATAGTAGCGGATTTGGAACGCAAAGTCAGCATGGATTTATGAAGGAGAAATCATGCTCGACTAATCTTCTGGAATATTTTGAGGCTGTAACAAGTAGAATGGATAAGTGAGAGCCAGTGGATGTGGTGTATCTAGACTTTCAAAAACCCTTTGACAAGGTCCCACACAAGAGGTTAGTGCATAAAATTAGAGCACATGGTGTTGGGGGTAGTGTGTTTACATGGATAGAGAACTGGTTGGCAGACAGGAAGCAAAGAGTCCTTTTCAGAATGGCAGGGTGCCGCAAGGCTCAGTGCTGGGACTCCAGTTATTTATAATATAAACAATTTAGACAAAGAAATTAAATGTAACATCTCCAAGGTGGCAGATGACAAAACTGTGTGGCAGTGTGAGGTGCGAGAAGGATGCTATGAGGCTGCAGGTTCACTTGGTTTTCCACTTTGGAGGCAAGAACGAGAAGGCAGATTATTGTCTGAATGGTGTCAGATTAGGAAAAGGGGGGTGTGCAACGATACCTGGGTGTCTTTGTACATCAGTCGCTGAAAGTAAACATGCAGGTACACTGAAGAAAGCAGATGGCACATTGGCCTTCATAGCGAGAAAGGACAGGCAGGTGGGCAGAGGAGGGGGGTAGCTCTGCTGGTGAGGGATGGAATTCAGCCCCTTGCGAAGGAAGACATAGGGACTGTCAATGTAAAGTCACGGTGGATTGAGTTGAGGAATTGGAGAGGCAAGAAGACACTAATTGGGGTTATCTACAGACCCCCAAACAGTAGCCCGGATGTAGGGTGTAAGTTGCAGCAGGAGTTAAAACTGGCACGTAACAAAGGTAATGCCACTGTGGTGAAGGGGGATTTCAATATGCAGGTAGACTGGGAAAATCAGGTTGGTTCAGGACCCCAAGAAAGAGAGTTTGTAGAATGCCTCCGAGATGGATTCTTGGAGCAGCTTGGAAAGGAGCCAACCAGGGAAAACGCAATTCTGGATTTAGTGTTGTCTAACGAACCAGGTTTGATAAGAGAGCTCGAGGTAAAGGAATCGCTTGGAGGTAGTGATCAAAATATGATTAGTTTTAATCTGTAATTTGAGAAGGAGAAGGTTAAATCGGAAGTGTCAGTGATGCAGTTGAACTTAGGGGACTATGAAGGCATGAGAGAGGAGCTGGCCAAGGTAGACTGGAAAGGGATCCTAGTAGGAATGACCGTGGAACAGCAATTACAGGAATTTCTGGGCATAATCCGGAACATGCAGGATCATTTCATTCCAAAAAGGAAGAAAGATTCTAAGGGGAGTAGGAGGCAAGCGTGGCTGGCAAGAGAAGTTAGGGATAGAATAAAACTAAAAGAAAACATGTATAACACAGGAAAGAGTAGCCGGAAGCCAGAGGATTGGGAAACTTTCATTGGACAACAGAAGGAAACAAAATGGGCAATACGGGCTGAAAAGATGAAGGACGAGTGGAAGCTGGCCAGGAATATAAAGAAGGGCAGTAAAAGCTGCTTTAGATATGTTAAGGGAAAAAGAGTAACAACGTCAAATGTGGGTCCCTTGAAGGCAGACGCGGGTGAAATTATTATGGGTAACAAGGAAATGGCAGAAGAGTTGAATAGGTACTTCGGATCCGTCTTCAGTAAGGAAGACACAAACAATCTCCCAGATGTACTGAAGGACAGAAGATCTAAGGAACTGAAAGATTTTTTCATTTGGCGAGGAATAGTATTGGGTAGGCTAATGGGACTGAAGGATGATAAATCCCCTGGGCCTGATGGTCTGCATCCCAGGGTCCCCAGGGAGGTGGCTCTGGAAATAGTGGACGCATTGGTGATCATTTTCCAATGTTCAATAGATTCAGGATCAGCTCCTGTGGATTGGAGGATAGCTAATGTTATCCCACTTTTCAAGAAAGGAGCGAGAGAGAAAACGGGGAATCACAGACCAGTTAGCCTGACTTTGGTGATGGGAAAGATGCGGGAGTCAATTATTAAAGAGGTAATAATGGGGCATTTGGATAGCAGTAAAAGGATTAGTCCAAGTCAAAATGGATTTATGAAAGGGAAATCATGCTCGACTAATCTTCTGGACTTTTTTGAGGATGTGACAAGTAAAATGGATGAAGGGAAGCCAGTAGATGCAGTGTATGTAGACTTTCAGAAAGCCTTTGATAAGGTCCCGCACGGGAGACTGGTGACTAAAATTAGAGCACATGGTATTGGGGGTAGGGTGTTGACATGGATAGAAAATTGGTTTGCAGACAGGAAGCAAAGAGTAGGAGTGAACGGGTCCTTTTCAGAATGGCAGGCAATGGCGAGTGGAGTGCCGCAAGGCTCCGTGTTAGGTCTGCAACTGTTTACCATAAATATTAATTATTTGGAAGACGGAATTAGGAGTAACGCTAGCAAGTTTGCGGATGACACAAAGCTGGGTGGCAGTGTGAACTGTAAATAGGATGTTAGGAGGTTGCAGGGTGACATGAACAGGTTGAGTGAGTGGGCAGATGCGTGACAGATGCAGTATAATGTAGATAAATGTGAGGTTATCCACTTTGGCGGCAAAAACAAGGGGGCAGATTATTATCTCAATGGGATTAGGTTAGGTAAGGGGGAGGTGTAGCGAGGCCTGGGCGTCCTTGTACACCGGTCACTGAAAGTTGGCTTACAGGTACAGCAGGCAGTGAAGAAAGCTAATGGAATGTTGGCCTTTGCAATATCTCAACTTATTTAATATTATATACTCGAAAAGGAGTTATAATAAAGACTTAGTAATAATATCGTTAGACGCAGAGAAAGCTTTTGACCAAGTTGAATGGCCATATTTGTTTGCGGTTATGGAAAAGTTCAATTTGGGAGAAAAGTTTATAAAATGGATCAAATAACTATATACTAATCCAACTGCTAAAATCTTAACTAACCAAATGATATCCACCAAATTTAATTTATTTCGAGGATGCAGACAAGGTTGTCCCCTAACATCATTATTATTTGCGTTGGCTATAGAACCATTAGCTACTCGGGTAAGATTACATCCCGAAATTTTTGGATATGAAACTAATGAAACAAGAAATAAAATTTCTCTATATGCAGATGACGTATTATTATATATTACAAAAACTGAAATTAGCATACCTAATTTATTGAATTTAATAACTCAATTTGACTCGTTTTCTGGATACAGAATCAATTGGAATAAAAGTGAACTCATGCCATTATCACAAGATAATTTAACTGTATTAAAACAATTTCCTTTTAAGATTGTCAATGAACAGATTAAGTACTTAGGAATTCACGTTACAAAAAAATATGATTCTTTATTTAAACATAATTTTTTACCTCTACTAAATAAATTATCCAAGAATATTCTTTATTGGAGAACTCTACCTATCTCAATGATAGGTAGAATTAATGCGATAAAAATGATTTTTCTCCCACAGTTATTATATTTATTTCAAATGATCCCGATATATCTTTCTAAGAATTTTTTTAAAAAGGTTGACTCTATAGTCACTAATTTTGTTTGGGACTATAGGAGCCATAGAATAAATAAAAAATATTTATGCAAATCAAAAATTAATGGAGGTCTAACATTACCTAATTTTATATTTTATTACTGGTCAGTTAATATTAAGAATATGAACTTCTGGTGGGTGGAACTTGATGAAAATCCAAACTGGTTACTTATGGAAAAGGAAGACTGCTTACCGTATGAAATCAGTTCCATATTATTCTCTAAAATTAAAATATTTAAGAAAACTTATCGAGAAAACCCAATAATCAATAGTGAAATTAATATTTGGAAACAGTTAAAAAGAACGTTAAAACTAGAAGATATCCCATTAGTTCTCCCCATTGTTAATAATGTAAGTTTTAAACCATCCCTGGAAAATTCAGGATTCTTACAATGGAAAAATCAAGGAATTAATAAGATCAGTGACCTTTACAGGGACAATCTTTATCTTTCATTTAAAGAAATACAGGAAATATATGGACTACACTCTAAACACTACTTCAGATATCTACAAATAACAGACTACATTAAAACAACTACACAGTAATATAAAAAGAGAAAGACGGGAATTCTAGTTGAATGCTTAAATAAACACCCAAACACGGAAAAATTAATATCATACATTTATAATATTTTATTAGAAAATGATATACCCAATACGGAAAAGTACAGACAACTATGGGAAAATGAAATAGGTAAAACAATTGAATCTGATATCTGGGATGAAAGTTTACGATATATGCATAATTGTTCATTAAATTCTAGACATTCCCTGATACAATTCAAAGTTTTACATAGATTGCATTTTTCAAAATCTAAATTACATAGAATGTTTTCTAATGTATCTCCTATATGTGACAAATGCCAATACCCAGAAGCTAATTTAACACATTCTTTTACAACTTGTATAAAAATTACGAATTTTTGGTTGGAAATATTTATGGTAATCTCAAATGTTGTAAATAAGAATCTAGCTCCAGATCCAAAATTAATAATATTGGGAATATTAGAAAAGGATCAATTATCCACGACAGCACAAAGAACTTTTATAGATTATAGTTTAATAATTGGTAAAAAATTAATTTTACAATTTTGGAAAGGCCCCACACCCCCTACAATCAGATTGTGGATTTCAGGAATGGCGGAGACTTTACACTTGGAAAGAATAAGACTTGCACTTTTAGGCAAGTTAGACCAATTTAATGGGATTTGGTCTCCATTCCTTGAATATCTTAAGGGATCAATGTGGCTCGGTTCGAGGACCTGACCGAGACCTGAACGAAGGATTGGACGAAGAATAATACATTATTGATCACGGATATATTACTATATAAATACTGTTTGTATAATATACCACTGTTATTTTATTTACTTTTTTCTTTTGGTTATTTTATAACTATCTTTATGTTAATTATTTTTCACATTTTCCTACTTTTCACTATAAAAAAAACTACAATAAAATGTTTAGAAGTATATATAAGAAGAGATGGTAATTACTACCTATCTCTTTATCAAGAATGTTGTTTTAATATGTACTTATACTTGTACTTATACTTGTACTTATACTTCTAATGAAAAAATATTCAACAAAAAAAAAAATATCTCAACTCAATCCACAGTGATTCTACCTCAGCAGTTCCTATGTCTTCCCTCGCAAGGGACTGAATTCCATCCCAGCAGAGCTACCCCCGTCCTCTGCAGTCCATTGCGAGGGAAGACATAGGGACTGACGAGGTAGAGTCACTGTTGATTGAGTTGAGGAATTGTAAAGACATTAATTGGTGTTATCTACAAACCCCCAAATAGTAGCCCGGATGTAGGGTGTAAGTTGCAGCAGGAGTTAAAACTGGCATGTAACAAAGGTAATGCCACTATGGTGATGGGGGATTTCAATATGCGGGTAGATTGGGAAAATCAGGTTAGTTCAGGATCCCAAGAAAGAGAGTTTGTAGAATGCCTCCGAGATGGATTCTTAGAGCAGCTTGTAATGGAGCCGGCCAGAGAAAAGACAATTCTGGATTTAGTGTTGTCCAATGAACCAGATATGATCAGATAACTCGAGGTAAAGGAATCGCTTGGAGGTAGTGATCATAATATGATTCATTTTAATCTGCAATTTGAGAAGGAGAACGTTAAATCAGAAGTGTCAGTGATGCAGTTGAACAAAGGGAACTATGAAGGCATGAGAGGGGAGCTGGCCAAGGTAGACTGGGAAACCAAGCAGGAATGACGGTGGAACAGCAATGGCAGGAATTTCTGGGCATAATCCGGGAATAGGAGGCAACCGTGGCTGACAAGAGAAGTTAGGGATAGAATAAAACTAAAAGAAGAGATGTGTAACACAGCAAAGAGTAGCCGGAAGCCAGAGGATTGGGAAACTTTCATAGGATAACAGAAGGAAAGAAAATGGGCAATACGGGCTGAAAAGATGAAGTAAGAAGGAAACTGGCCAGGAATATAAAGAAGGACAGTAACAGCTTCTTTAGATATGTTGAGGGAAAAAGAGTAGCAAAGTCAAATGTGGGTCCCTTGAAGGCAGACAAGGGCAAAATTATTATGGGTAACAAGGAAATGGCAGAAGAGTTGAATAGGTATTTCGGATCTGTCTTCACTAAGGAAGACACAAACAATCTGCCAGATGTACTGGAGGACAGAGGATCTAAGGGGGTAGAGTGACTGAAATAAATTTTCATTATGCGAGAAATAGTATTGTGTAGGCTAATGGGACTGAAGGATGATAAATCCCCTGGGCCTGATGGTCTGCATCCCAGGGTCCTCAGGGAGGTGGCTCTAGAAATAGTGGACGCATTGGTGATCATTTTCCAATGTTCAATAGATTCAGGATCAGTTCCTGTGGATTGGAGGATAGCTAATGTTATCCCACTTTTCAAGAAAGGAGCAAGAGAGAAAACGGGGAATTACAGACCAGTTAGCCTGACTTCGGTGGTGGGAAAGATGCTGGAGTCAATTATTAAAGAGGTAATAATGGGGCATTTGGATAGCATTAAAAGGATTAGTCCAAGTCAACATGGATTTATGAAAGGGAAATCATTCTCGACTAATCTGCTGGAATTTTTTGAGGATGTGGCAAGTAAAATGGATGAAGGGGTGCCAGTGGATGTTGTGTATCTAGACTTTCAGAAAGCCTTTGATAAGGCCCCACACAGGAGACTGGTGACTAAAATTTGAGCACATGGTATTGGGGGTAGGGTGTTGACATGGTTATAAAATTGGTTGGCAGACAGGAAGCAAAGAGTAGGAGTGAACGGGTCCATTTCAGAATGGCAGGCAGTGGCGAGTGGAGTGCTGCAAGGCTCGTGTTGGGGCCGCAACTGTTTACCATATATATTAATTATTTGGAAGAGGTAATTAGGAGCAACACCAGCAAGTATGCGGATGGCACAAAGCTGGGTGGCAGTGTGAATTGTGAAGAGGTTAGGATGTTAGGAGGTTGCAGGGTGACCCGGACAGGTTGAGTGAGTGGGCAGGTGCGTGGCAGATGCAGTATAATATAGATAAATGTGAGGTTATCCACTTTGGTGGCAAAAACAAAGAGGCAGATTATTATCTCAATGGGGTTAGGTTAGGTAAGGGGAGGTGCAGCGAGACCTGGGCGTCCTTGTCCACCGGTCACTGAGAGTTGGCGTGGAGATACAGCAGGCAGTGAAGAAAGCTAATGGAATGTTGGCCTTCATAACAAGAGGATTTCAATACAGGAGTAAAGAGGTTCTTCTGCAGCTGTATAGTGCTCTGGTGAGACCACATCTGGAGTATTATATACAGTTTTGGTCTCCTATTTTGAGGAAGGATATCCTTGTGATTGAGGCAATGCAGAGTAGGTTCATAAGATTGATCCCTGGGATGGCGGGACTGCCATATGAGGAAAGATTGAAAAGACTAGGCTTGTATTCACTGGAGTTTAGAAGGATGAGGGGGCATCTTATAGAAAAATATAAAATTATAAGAGGGCTGGACAAGCTAGATGCAGGAAAAATGTTCCCAATGTTGGGTGAGTCCAGAACCAGGGGCCACAGTCTTCGAATAACGGGGAGGCCATTTAAGACTGAGGTGAGACAAAAACTTTTTCACCCAGAGAGTTGTGAATTTATGGAAATCCCTGCCACAGAGGGCAGTGGAGACCAAATCACTGGATGGATTTAAGAGAGAGTTAGACAGAGCTCTAGGAGCTTGTGGAGTCAATGGATATGGGTAGAAGGCATTGATAGGGGACGATCAGCCATGATCACAATGAATGGCGGTGCTGGCTCGAAGGGCCGAATGGCCTCCTCCTGCACCTATTTTCTATGTTATGATGAGGCGATTCGAGTATAGGAGCAAGGAGTTCGTGCTTCATTTTTTACTGGGCCCTGGTGTGACCACACCTGGATATTATGTGCAGTTTGATCTCCTAATTTGAGGAAGGAAATTCTTGCTATTAAGGGAGTTCAGCATAGGTTTACCAGGTTAATTGCTGGGATGGTGTGACTGACAAATAATGAAAGAATGGTTTGACTGGGCTTATATTCACTATAATTTAGATGAGAGGGGATCTTATAGAAACATATAACATTCTTAAGGGATTGGACAGGCTAGGTGCATTAAATGTTCGCGATGTTGGGGTCACAGTTTAAGAATAAGGGGTAGGCTATTTAGAACAGAGATGTCGAAAAACCTTTTCACCCAGAGAGTTCTGAATCTGTGGAATTCTTTGCCACAGAAGGCAGTGGAGGTCAATTCACTGGATATACTTGAGAGAGTTAGATTTTGCTCCAAGGGCAATCTTGGGATATGGGGAGAAAGCAGGAATGGGGTACTGATTTTGGATGATCAGCCATTATTGTATTGAATGGGGTGCTGCTTCAAAGGACCGAATGGCCTAACCCTGCACCTATTTTCTATGTTGCTATGTTTCTACTATTTATGGCACCGTGACTGCAGTAAATCCATCGGCAAGTTTAGCCGAGGGTTTTGTTTCCGTGCTGTTGAGCTCTATAACTGCATGTCTCTACGTTCTTCACAGTAAGTCATCAAACGCACTAATAGAGGATGCCGTGCGGCCGGTTCCAGACTTCTCCTCAAACTGGTGACAGAGAAGGAGCCCCGGGTCCGAAAACTGATATGGAAACGCTTCGTGAAAATGCACAACGTGCTCTCCAAATGAGAGGAATTGCTGAAAGCAATGGAGGAAGATGGTACAGGACATGCATGGTTCTATATGGAATTTGTTGTTATCATCAAAACACAACCCGCACTCATTCCATGAACTGATTCCAACAGTTTGTGATCTGATCGAATAGTTCAAAGCCATGCAGGCTTCCTTGGAACTACCTGCTGAACTGAAAGGTATCCAATTGCATGTTTAGTTTAGTTTAAAGATACAGCATGGAACCATTACATTCGGACCACTGTGTACACGCTGTCCTTCGATCACACGTGCACGCTTGTCCTATTTTGTCAAATGTTTATATCGGCTCCCTACACACAAGTAACAATTTACAGAGGGCCAATGAACCTACGTCTTTGTGATGTTGGAGGAAAGCGAATGACTCCGAGAAATCCCAAGCTGTTACAGGGAGAAGGTGCAAATTCCACACAGACAGCACCCGAGGTCAGTATCGAACCTGGGTCTCTGGCACTGTGACGTAGCTGGTCTTCCAGCTTTCTCCACCCACCCCCATTATAAACACTCTGAGGAAGTTTCCTTACATGACATGCCTCCTATCCATGTTCTCCAGCAATGCTGCCTGACCCGATGAGTTACTCCAGCACTATTTTTTCCTGTAAAGCTGCAGCGGGAATTCTTGATTCACATACTGAATTCCCCAATAGGAGAAAGCATAGCATATTCTTTCTTTACCACTTATCTACTGTCGGCACTTTCAGGGGTTATGGGTTTTTACCACAAAGATCCCTCCGCACATCAACGCTGTCAAGGACATTGCCATAACTATAGCTTTTGATCTCTCAAAGTGCAACACATGACACTTGCCCTTTATATTTCATTTCCACCTGCCATATTTCTGACTATTTTAGCAGCTAATCTTCCCGCTACATACTTTGACAACCATCCCAAATGTCTGCAATTTCACCAACTTTGGTTGTGTCTGCAAATCGACTAACCAGCCCATCTATGTTTCTATCCAAGTCATTTGTATATATATCATAAAAGCACAGTTGCGAGCACAGACCACTGCTGAACTCCATCAGACACAGACACATCCAGCTAGGATAACCCCTTCCAAAACACCCATTTGTCCTCTGGATCCCCTCGATTCTCCTAATCAAGACGAGAGACTCTGCATCTAATTGATCTATTCTTATGATTTTGTACACCTCTATAAGATCCCCCCTCATCCTCCTGCGCTCAATGGAATAGAGACCCAGTCTAAGCAACCCCTTCCTATAGCTCACACACCCTAGACCTGGCAACATCCACGTAAATCTTTTCTGAGCCCTTTCAAGCTTGACAATATATTTCCTATAACATGGTGATCAGAACTGAACACAATATTCTAAATGCAGTCTCACCAATGTCTTATACAACTGCAACATGACCTCCCAAGCTCTATACTCAATACTCTGACTGATGAAGGCCAAAGTGCCAAAAGCCTTTTTGACCACCTTATCTACTTGCGACTCGACTTTCAAGAAACCATGCACCTGTACTCCTAGATCTCTCTGCTCTACAACACTACGCGGAGACATGCCATTTATTGTGTAGGTCCTGCCCTTGTTCGACAAACCAAAATGTAATACCTCATACTTCTCTGTCTTAAATTTCATCAACCATTCCTCCGCCCACCTGGTCAATCGATCCAGATCCTGCTGCAATCTTTCACTACCATCTTCAGTATCTGCAAAACTCACTTTTGCATCATCAGCAAACTTGCTAATCTTCCCCTGTATGTTCTCATCCAAATCATTGATGTAGATGCCAAACAGTAACGGGCCCAGCAGGCACTTCCAGTCCGAGAAGCAACCTTCCACCATCACCCTCTGCTTCCTTCCATGAAGTCAATTTGCTATCCATTCAGCTATCTCTCCTGGGATCCCATGCGATGTAACCTTCCAGAGCAGCCTACCATACAGAACCTTGTTGAATGCCTTACTGAAATCCATCTACACAACATCTACAGCTCTGCCCTCATTGACCTTTTTGGTCACATTTTCAAAAAAATCAATCAGATTTGTGAGACACGACCTCCCATGTACAAAACCATGCTGACTATCCCTAATCAGCCCTTGCCCATCCAAAGACCTGTATAACCTATCCCTCAGAATACTCTCTAGTAATTTTACAACTGCCGATATTAAGCTCACCGGCCTATAGTTCCCAATATTTTCCCTGCAGCCTTTCTTGAAAACAGGCACAACATTTGCCACCCTCCAGTCTTTTGGCACCTCTCCTGTATTTAAGGACGACTCATAAATTTCAACCAAGGCTCCTGCAATTTCCTCTCTTGTTTCCCGCAATATCCTTGGACATATCGGATCAAGTCCTGGATATTTGTCTACCTTCATACAAGCCCGTACCTTCATTACCTCATCAACGTTAACACTGAGTGCTCTCAAGACACTTCCATTGACTGCCCTAAGTTCTTCCATCTTATCTTTCTCCTCAGTAAATATAGAGGAGAAATACTAATTGAGGTCCTTGCCCATCTCCTATGGCTCCACACAGAGGTGACTGCTTTGACTCCTGAGAGGTCCCACTCTCTCTAAAGTCACCCTTTTCCCCCTCATGTATTTATAAAAATCTTTCGGGATTGTCCTTAATGCTACTTATCTCCTGGCCCCTTTTTGCCATACTGATCTGCTTTTTCAGTTTGTGTAAGAAGGAACTGCAGATGCTGGTTTAAACCAAAGATAAACACAAAAAGCTGGGGTAACTCAGCCTCTACCTGTCCCATGCACCCCTCAATTTCCCTCGTCAGCCAAGCTTCCTTGCGTTTGTCTGCTTTACCCTTCACTCTAACGGGGACATACATATCCTGAGCTTTGATAGACTATGGAGCTTTGATAGATTTATTGAAAGACGGGTCATTGGAAGTACACCATCTAATAATATTGGAAGTACACGATCTAATAATGATGGCATGCCAGAATAACTCTCCCACCATTCGCTTTTCAGGACATTGTTTCATTACCACTTTGCATACTCTTGAGTTTAGAGCTTAGAATAGTGATAGATTTATAGTGTCATACAGCATGAAAAGACGACCTTCGGTCTAATTTGTCCATAATGCCCCAATTAAGCTATCCTGACCTACCGTGATTGCCCCGTATCTCTCTAACCCTTTCCCAATCCATTGACCTGTCCATATATCTTTTTCAATGTTTTTCTGCGTAGTTGGCCCAGAGCCAACAATAGCAAGCAGATAACACAATCAATAATAAAGTCAACTAATAAGCGTAACATTAGGATACTGTGAATTTGTTTTCCTTTTCACGATGAAGCTAATTTCTGGAACTATTGTTTATCTCACCTGATAACAGATGTTCAGCAGCTGCACAGGGAGACACTGAAGGCGCAGACGGAAACATTGAGAGTGAACATGTTCCTGATGAAGGAGAAGGTTAAGGCATTCCCACTGGTTGATCAATACGCTGAGCTCACAATCATCTCCACTGTTCGAGATCGGGAACTAGTGGAACATGAGCTGTTGGCAAGAGGCCGGGACCATGAAGAGTGGAGAGAGGAACAACTCGGGGAAGATTTTGAAAAAATCCGTACTGATGAGTTATTCCAGAGCTTTTCGGCGAGGAAATCCAAATCAGGCAGTTTGTCTGCTGTGGCTGGAGTTGCGGGGATCGGAAAAACAACAATGGTGCAAAAGATTGTTTATGACTGGGTCACCAAGAAAATACTCCACCAATTCCAGTTTATCTTCAGTTTCAAATTCCGAGATTTAAACACGATTAAAGACAGGATAACCCTGAACGAACTGATTCTGGATCGGTATCCTTACTTTAGGAATTTCCTGGGAGAAGTCTGGAAGAACCCAGAGGGATTGCTATTTATATTTGATGGCTTGGATGAATTCAAGGGCATAATCAGTTTTACTGAGAGTCAGAGAGATACAGAACCTCAGCACAAGTGCCCAGTTCCTGAATTCCGATGTCAAGTGTCTGACATTGTGTACAGTTTAATCCAGCACAAGCTGCTCCCAGGGTGTTCAGTGCTGGTGACCACCCGCCCCACTGCGTTACATTTATTGGAAAAGGCGAAGATCAGTGTCTGGGCTGAAATCATGGGATTTGTTGGCGAGGAACAGAAGGAATATTTCACCAGGTATTTTGAAGATCAGACAGTGGCAGCAGCTGTTTTCAAACACGTGAAGGAGAACGAGATCCTGTACACCATGAGCTACACCCCTCCTACTGCAGTATCCTCGGCCTGACACTGCGCCCCTTCTTCACACAAACACACTGGGACCCGCAACGAGTTCCCAAGACCATCACCCAACTATATTGCAACTTTATTTACAACATCCTGAAAAACCACGGCCGTGAGATTGAGAGCCCCCGTGAGGTGTTACTGAGGCTTGGTCAAATGGCCTTCACAGGAGTGGCCGAGAAGAACATTGTGTTCACAGATGAAGATTTGATCAAATACAATCTGCAACCTTCCCAGTTCCTGTCCGGGTTCCTGATGGAACTTTTGGAGAGAGAGGATTCAGCCCGGAGCGTGGTGTACACCTTCCCGCACCTCACCATCCAAGAGTTTGTAGCCGCACTCGCACACTTTCTGACTCCAGATCCCGGGAATATTTTGAAAATCCTCAGTGAAGCCCAGAGCACGACAGATGGGCGATTTGAGGTATTTCTCCGTTTTGTCGCTGGTCTATCCTCTTCCGGGGCAGCTCGGGGCCTGGAGGAGTTTCTGGGTCGATTTCCGCATCAAACAACCTGCAGAGTGCTTGACTGGGTGAAGGAGGAGGTTAAACGCCGGGCTGGAAACCCATTGACTAAAGCTGATAAAATAAGCCTCCTGAACACAATGCACTACATGTTTGAGTCTCAGAATCCTGCACTGGCTCAGCAGACACTGGGAAGTGTGGAAACACTTTCATTTTGTGGTCTGGAACTGACCACGGTTGACTGCGCGGTCCTGTCCCATGTCATTGGGCTGTGTGATACAATCAAAGACCTCGATCTGGAGTACTGCCGCATTCCGTGTGATGGTCTCCGGCGGCTGGGACCGGTTCTGCACAAGTGTCAGCGCTTGGGGTAACTGTCCGTTTGACACTAACACTGAACTGTAAAATTGTTTCACTATATTGTTCTTCCATCCTGCACCCCTTCCATGGGGCCGGCTGTCACTTTTGCCTAAGTGCGTGACACCCCTCTTATGTTCCCCTCCCTCGTGTCACCGGAGGTCGACTCCGTACCCTCCTCCCCCGTGTCGCCGGTGGTCGACTCCGTCTCCGTCCCCCCCCCTCCCCTGTGTCGCCGGTGATCGACTCCTTCCCCCCCCCCTTCCCCCCCCCCCACAGGTCTGCGATGGACAACTCCGTCCCCCCTCCCCCGTGTCGCCGGTGGTCGACACCGTCCCCCCCTCCCCCGTGTTGCTGGTGATCGACTCCGTTCCCCCCCTCCCACAGGTCTGCGATGGACAACTCCGTCCCCCCTCCCCCGTGTTGCCGGTGATCGACTCCGTTCCCCCCTCCCACAGGTCTGCGATGGACAACATCCCCCCTCCCCCGTGTCGCCGGTGGTCGACACTGTCCCCCCTTCCTCCGTGTTGCCTGCGGTCGACTCCGTCCCCCTCCCCCGTGTCGCCCATGGTCGACTCCGTCCTCCCCCCCCCCCCCCCCCCCCTCCAGGTCTGCGGTAGTCAACTCCGTCCCACCTCCCCTGTGTCGGGTGTGTTGCAGCCGTTTTCCGCACAGGGAACATTTCCCCATCGTCGGGGAATGAGACTAAATGGTGAAATCACCAAACACCACAACGACAGATATTTATTCAATCATTTGCGATGCTTCTAGAAATATCAGTTTGGAAGAAGTTTTTCCAGCCCGGGTGTTGGTATCAGATTGTTTCATACTCTGTCTGTTTGTGTTTAGACTGGGAGGGAACTGGCTGGGAGATTCCGGTGTGAAACTGCTGTCTGCGGCTCTGATGAACCCGGACTGTAAAATACAGGGACTGGGGTAAGTTCCATACTGTGAGATATTGTGTTTACAGTCACTGGGTGTCTGACACTGAACATTAATATGATGTAATATTGTCACTGATAAACACTGGGGATTTGCACCGTCTCCTGTCTCTCTGTGTCCTTCATCCTCAGTTTCTCTCATCTCCAGGCTGTGGCGTATCGGCCTCACAGATTCTGGTGCCGAGGTTTTCGTCTCCGCTGTTAGTACAAACCGCTCACTGATGGAACTGAACCTGGGAGGAAACGAGCTGGGAGATTCTGGAGTGAAACTGGTGTCTGCGGCTCTGAGGAACCCGGACTGTAAAATACAGAGACTGCAGTAAGTCTCAGACTGTGAGGGATTGTGTTTACAGTCACTGTGTGTCTGACACTGAACATTAATATGATCGGTAATCTTGCCACTGATAAACACTGGGGTTTGCACCGTCTCCTGTCTCTCTGTGTCCTTCACACTCACTCTCTCTCATCTCCAGGCTGAACAATGTCGGTCTCACAGATTCTGGTGCCAAGGATCTCGTCTCTGCTCTCAGTACAAACCACTCGCTGACGGAGCTGGAGCTAAGTGAGAATAAATTGGGAGATTCCGGAGTTAAACTGGTGTCTGCGGCTCTGAGGAACCCGGACTGTAAAATACAGAAACTGTGGTAAGCCCCAGACTGAGCGGGATTGTGTTTACAGTTACTTGGTGTCTGACACTGAACATTAATATAATCACTAATTTTGTATCAATAAACACTGGGGGTTGCACCGTCTCCTGTCTCTCTGTGTCCCTCACCCTCACTCTCTCTCATCTCCAGGCTGGACGTTGTCGGTCTCACAGATTCAGGTGCCGAGGATCTCGTCTCCGCTCTCAGTACAAACCCCTCACTGACGAAACTGGACTTGGGAGGGAATGACCTGGGAGATTCTGGAGTAAAACTGGTGTCTGCGACTCTGAGGAACCCTGACTGTAAAATACAGAGACTGGGGAAAGTCTCGGACTGTGAGATTGTGTTTACTGGGAGACTGGGTATCTGCACCGAACATTAATATTTGCACTGTCTCCTGTCTGACCCTCATTCTCTCATCTCTAGGCTGTGGGCTGTTGGTCTCACACATTCTGGAGCCGATGATCTCGCCTCCGCTCTCAGCGCAAACCGCTCACTGACGGAGTTGAATCTGGGGAACAATGAACTGGGAGACTCTGGAGTGAAACTGGTGTTAGCAGTTGTTAGGAACCCGGACTGTGAAATACAGCGACTGTGGTAAGTTTCAGACTATGAGATTGTCTGTGCAGTCTCTGGGTGTCTGACACCAAACATTAATATGATTAGTAATAGTGTCACTGATACACACTGGAGATTTACACCGTCTCTTGTCTCTCTGTGACCCTCACCCTCACTCTCTCATCTCCAGGCTGGACAGTATCAATCTCACAGATTCTGGACTCGATGATCTAGCCTCCGCTATTAGTACAAAGCCCTCACTGCTGGAGCTGGAGCTGGGATCAAACTCCCTCACAGACCGATCTGTTGCCTCTCTTTGCCGCCTCATACTTGCCCTCCCGAGTCTGGAACGGATAGGGTGAGTTATTGTGTTAATGTTTAATGCGTTAAAATATCAGGGAATCCGCTGGCTTCTCTGGTGATATTTGTAAGTTGTATTGAAATTGTAGGAGCCATTCTTGCTTAGACTATTTTGTCTAGATATTTCTTGCAGAATTATTCTGTATGCTTGGGGGTGGGATTTTAATACGTAGTTGGGCATGACAAACCTCACGTGAGGCTCGCGAAACCACAGTGATTATATCAACTGGAGCCAGCAGGAGAGAAGCAATATAGTTTTTTTACCAGATAAGACAGTAAGAACGATACTTAAAGAAAGGTAACTTTGAGGGTATGAGACGTGAATTGGCCAAGATTGACTGGCAATTCATTCTAAAAGGGTTGACGGTGGATATGCAATGGAAGACATTTAAAGGCTGCATGGATGAACTACAAAAAATGTTCATCCCAGTTTGGCAAAAGAATAAATCAGGGAAGGTAATGCATCCGTGGATAACAAAGGAAATCAGGGATAGTATCAAAGCAAAGGATGATGCGTACAAAGTAGCCAGAAAAAGCAGCATACCAGAGGACTAGGAGAAATTCAGAGACCAGCAGAGGAGGACAAAGGGCTTAATTATGAAAGGAAAAATAGATGATAAACGAAAACTGGCAGGGGACATAAAAACTGACTGCAAAAGTTTTTATAGATATGTGAAGAGAAAGAGATTAGTTAATACAAATGTAGGTCCTTTGCAGTCAGAATCAGGTGAGTTGATCATGGGGAACAAGAATATGGTGGACCAATTGAATAACTACTTTGGTTCCATCTTCACTAAGGAAGACATCAATAATCTGCCGGAAATAGCGGGGGACCGCGGGTCAAAGGAGGAATTGAGTGCAATCCAGGTTAGTACCAATCCACTCCTCCCTGCCTGTGTAGTAACAGAAATGGAAATCTGAAGCTTGGAATAGTTTGAAAATGCCATTACAGAAATAGTAATCCCTGTCCCCTGTTATTGACACTGTTATTTAATTTGTTAATTTCCTCTTTGTTCCTCGACTGTTTCAGGCTGTGGAGGAATCGGTTCAGTGCAGATGGACGGAACCAGCTGGAGAGTCTGCGTGGAATCAGACCCGGGCTGTGTGTGGAGCGGTGAACATCTCGATGTGTGAACCTCACCGCCCAGGGGAAAAGAATATTTGGGCCAATTTCCCGCCCACCCCTTTAAACGTCCGTCCTGCGGGTTTAAACCCCAGCGGTTCCCAGCTTGGGCCGGGCGGGCTGTGACGTGAGAGGCGGCCGTATTGTCACGTGCCTGCCCGGACATGAGGCGCTGCTGCTGATGCCGGATATCCGGTGCTGCCACCACGTGGACACGGGTGAATTGCAGCAATCTAGGATGTGACTTTATCATCTTCTTATCGAGTCCACATAACAAGATTATGATATTATTCATCCAGAGCTGAGCACACGTCTCGGCATCTTCATTGTAAGCAGCGAGATCGGCTGATGTACATTGGTTTTCCAGTTGAGGGCACTTCAGCAGGTATTGCAATGTTTGTGGTTCAATACCACATTCACAGGTGACATCGTTGGAGTTATATCCCCACTTGTTTAGAGACACCTTGGCTCTGCCATCACCAGTTCTCAATCGATTGAGGCATTTCCATCTGGCCCAACTTGCATCTGCATCAGGAGGGAGTTTCTCACTTGCTGTTAGTCCCATGGTAGTTGAGGGAGGTAGAGTGGATATTCTATCATCCCATATGGAGACTCGTACTTCACTTGTTGTAATGCCAGCGTGAAGGGAAGTTACACAGTTCCTCGACTTTAGGCGGCTCGGAAATGGTGTGTGGCCGAACATTGGTTGTGGTTCACCTGTTATCTGCCGCTGGCGCTCCTTCATGTTGGCTCCTGCTCTTCTGATGTCTGGCGGGGCTATGCCTGCCAAGAGGTAGAGGCTGTCAGTACTTGTTGGTTGATACAACCTGTGGCAAGTCTGCAGGAAGCATTGAGAGCTAGGTCTAGCTTCTTGGAATAGGTGGATCTTTCCCATACTGGGCATGCCTACTTTAACATCAGCGGCCCCCACTCCTTCTGCTGAATGACGGTGACAACAGCGGCATTGTTCAGACCGTTTTTTCACAGAACAATGTCAGTTACTGGTTTACCGTCCGGAAAGGAAACGTGAATAGTTGATTACAGTTGGAACGTTAGCCCATGTCTAACTTAATACGACGGTGCCGAAATCATTAAACACTTGCCAGATCCTGATTTTGGGTCCGATCATTGATGATTTGAACAGTACGTATCCCCTCCCTATCACAGCGAGCACCCTCTCCCTTACAGTGTGAGCGAAACCAGCAGGGAATGTCGTTGACGGACTGAACAACACCACTACACTGCAGCAATGGTCTAGAGACCCCCTCCCTCCCAGAACAACATCACTACACTGCATCACCGGTCTAGAGAGCCCCTCATTCCCGGATCAACATCACTACACTGCATCACCGGTCTAGAGAGCCCCTCACTCCCAGAACAACATCACTACACTGCATCACCGGTCTAGAGAGCCCCTCATTCCCGGATCAACATCACTACACTGCATCACTGGTCTAGAGAGCCCCTCACTCCCAGAACAACATCACTACACTGCATCACTGGTCTAGAGAGCCCCTCATAGAAACATAGAAAATAGGTGCAGGAGTAGGCCATTCGGCCCTTCGAGCCTGCACCGCCATTCAATGTGATCATGGCTGATCATCCAACTCAGTATCCCGTACCTGCCTTCTCTCCATACCCCCTGATCCCTTTAGCCACAAGTGCCACATCTAACGCCCTCTTAAATATAGCCAATGAACTGGCCTCAACTACCTTCTGTGGCAGAGAATTCCAGAGACTCACCACTCTCTGTGTAAAGAATGTTTTCCTCATTTCGGTCCTAAAGGAATTCCCCCTTATCCTTAGACTGTGACCCCTTGTTCTGGAATTCACATTCACTGTCTCATTCACTGTGACATCACCACGACACTGCATCACTGGTCTAGAGAGCCCCTCACTCCCAGAACAACATCACTACACTGCATCACCAGTCTAGAGACCCCCTCATTCACTGTGACATCACCACTACACTGCATCACCGGTCTAGAGACCCCCTCATTCACTGTGACATCACCACTACACGGCATCGCTGGTCTAGAGAGCCCCTCATTCACTGTGACAACATCACTACACTGCATCACTGGTCTAGAGCGCCCCTCATTCACTGTGACATCACCACTGTACTGCATCACCGGTCTAGAGAGCCCCTCACTCACTGTGACACCATCACTACACTGCATCACTGGTCTAGAGAGCCCCTCACTCCCGGAAGAACATCACTACACTGCATCACTGGTCTAGAGAGCCCCTCACTCCCGGAAGAACATCACTACACAGCATCACTGGTCTAGAGCGCCCCTCACTCACTGTGACAACACCACTACACTGCATCACCGGTCTAGAGAGCCCCACTGTGACAACACCACTGTACTGCAGCACTGGTCTAGAGAGCCCCTCACTCACTGAACAACATCACATGATTAGTTTTAATCTGCAATTTGAGAAGGAGAAGGTTAAATCGGAAGTGGCAGTTATGCAGCTGAACAAAGGGGATTAGAGAGGATGTGGCCAAGGTAGACTGGAAAAGGATAATAGCAGGAATGACGGCGGAACAGCAATGGCAGGAATTTCTGGGCATAATCCGGAAGACGCAGGATCATTTCATTCCAAAAAGGAAGAAAGATTCTAAGGGGAGCAGGAGGCAACAGTGGCTGACAAGAGAAGTTAGGGATAGAATAAAACTAAAATAAAAGATGTATAACACAGCAAAGAGTAGCCGGAAGCCAGAGGATTGGGAAACTTTCATAGGGCAACAGAAAGAAACAAAACGGGCAATATGGGCGGAAAAGATGAAGTACGAAGGGAAGCTGGCCAGGAATATAAAGAAGGACAGTGAAAGCTTCTTAGATAAACTTAGGTTCAAATGACAATAAAAGTTATCTTTTCAGAATTGCAGGCAGTGGCGAGTGGAGTGCGGCAAGGCTCGGTGTTGGGGCCGCAATTGTTTCCCATATATATTAATGATTTGGAAGAGGGAATTAGGAGCAACACTAGCAAGTTTGCAGATGACACAAAGCTGGGTGGCAGTGTGAACTGTGAAGAGGATGTTAGAAGGTTGCAGGGTGGCCTGGACAGGTTGAGTGAGTGGACAGATGCAGTATAATAAAGATGAATGTGAGGTTATCCACAAGGGGGCAGATTATTATCTAAATGAGGTTAGGTAAGGGGGAGGTACAGCGAGACCTGGGTGTCTTTGTACACCGCTTACTGAAAGTTAGCGTACAAGTACAGCAGGCAGTGAAGAAAGCTAATGGGTTGTTGGCCTTCATAACAAGAGGATTTCAGTATAGGAGTAGAGAGGTTCTTCCGCAGTTGTATAGGGCTCTGGTTAGACCACATGTGGAGTATTGCGTACAGTTTTGGTCTCCTAATTTGACGAAGGACATTCTTGTGATTGAGGCAGTGCAGCGTAGGTTGACGAGATTGACACCTGGGATGGCGGCCCAGCCATATGAGGAAAGATTGAAAAGACTGGGCTTGTATTCACTGGAGTTTAGAAGGATGAGGGGAGATAGAAACATATAAAATTATAAAAGGACTGGACAAGACAAGCTACATGCAGGAAAATGTTCCCAATGTTGGACGAGTTCAGAACCAGGGGCCACAATCTTAGAGTATAGGGGAGGTAATTTAAGACTGAGGTGAGAGAAAACGTTTTCATCCAGAGAGTTGTGAATGTATGGAATCCCCTGCCACAGAGGCCAGTGGAGGCCAAATCAATGGGTGGATTTAAGAGAGTGTTAGATAGAGCTCTAGGGGCTAGTGGAATCAAGGGATATGGGGAGAAGGCAGGCATGGGTTATTGATTGGGGACAATCAGCCATGATCACAATGAATGGCGGTGCTGGCTCGATGGGCCGAATGGCGGCCTCCTGCACCTATTTTCTATGTTACTACACGGCAACACCGGTCTAGAGCGCCCCTCACTCACAAACTGAACAACATCACTACACTGCATCACCGGTCTAGAGAGCCCCTCAATCCCGGATCAACATCACTACACTGCATCACCGGTCTAGAGAGCCCCTCACTCCCAGAACAACATCACTGTACTGCATCACTGGTCTAGAGCCCCTCACACACTGAACACCACCACTACACTGCATCACCGGTCTAGAGAGCCCCTCACTCACTGTGACAACATCACTGCACTGCATCACTGGTCTAGAGAGCCCCTCACTCCCAGAACAACACCACTGCACTGCATCACCGGTCTAGAGAGCCCCTCACTCACTGTGATAACATCACTGCACTGCATCACTGGTCTAGAGAGCCCCTCACTCCCAGAACAACACCACTGCACTGCATCACCGGTCTAGAGAGCCCCTCACTCACTGTGATAACATCACTGCACTGCATCACTGGTCTAGAGAGCCCCTCACTCCCAGAACAACACCACTACACTGCATCACCAGCCTAGAGAGCCCCTCACTCACTGTGACAACATCACTGCACTGCATCACTGGTCTAGAGCGCCGCTCACTCCCAGAACAACACCACTACACTGCATCACCGGTCTAGAGAGCCCCTCACTCACTGTGACAACATCACTACACTGCATCACCGGCCTAGAGAGCCCCTCACTCCCAGAACAACATCACTACACTGCATCACTGGTCTAGAGAGCCCCTCACTCCCAGAACAACATCACTACACTGCATCACTGGTCTAGAGAGCTCCTCACTCCCGGATCAACATCACTACACTGAATCACCGGCCTAGAGAGCCCCTCACTCACTGAACAACATCACATGATTAGTTTTAATCTTCAATTTGAGAAGGAGAAGGTTAAATCAGAATTGGCAGTGATGCAGCTGAACAAAGGGGATTAGAGAGGATGTGGCCAGGGTAGACTGGAAAGGGATAATAGCAGGAATGACTAGCAATGGCAGGAATTTCTGGGCATAATCCGGAAGACGCAGGGTCATTTCATTCCAAAAAGGAAGAAAGATTCTAAGGGGAGCAGGAGGCAACCGTGGCTGACAAGAGAAGTTAGGGATAGAATAAAACTAAAATAAAAGATGTATAACACAGCAAAGAGTAGCCGGAAGCCAGAGGATTGGGAAACCTTCATAGGCCAACAGAAAGAAACAAAACGGGCAATACGGGCGGAAAAGATGACGTACGAAGGGAAGCTGGCCAGGAATATAAAGAAGGACAGTGAAAGCTTCTTAGATAAATTGTGTTGATTGTGTGTCTTGCTTTTTTTCTTGTTTGTATGACTGCAGAAACGTAATTTCTTTTGAACTTAGGTTCAAATGACAATAAAAGTTATCTTATCTTTTCAGAATTGCAGGCAGTGGCGAGTGGAGTGCCGCAAGGCTCGGTGTTGGGGCCGCAATTGTTTACCATATATATTCATGATTTGGAAGAGGGAATTAGGAGCAACACTAGCAAATTTGTGGATGACACAAAGCTCGGTGGCAGTGTAAACTGTGAAGAGGATCTTAGAAGGTTGCAGGGTGACCTGGACAGGTTGAGTGAGTGGGCAGATGCGTGGCAGATGCAGTATAATAAAGATGAATGTGAGGTTATCCACAAGGGGGCAGATTATTATCTAAATGAGGTTAGGTAAGGGGGAGGTACAGCGAGACCTGGGTGTCCTTGTACACTGGTTACTGAAAGTTAGCGTACAGGTACAGCAGTCAGTGAAGAAAGCTAATGGGTTGTTGGCCTTTATAACAAGAGGATTTCAGTATAGGAATAAAGAGGTTCTTCTGCAGTTGTATAGGGCTCTGCTTGGACCACATGTGGAGTATTGCATACAGTTTTGGTCTCCTAATTTGAGGAAGGAGATCCTTGTGATTGAGGCAGTGCAGCGTAGGTTGACGAGATTGACCCCTGGGATGTCGGGACTGTCATATGAGGAAAGATTGAAGAGACTGGGCTTGTATTCACTGGAGTTTAGAAGGATGAGGGGAGACCTTATAGAAACATATAACATTATAAAAGGACTGGACAAGACAAGCTACATGCAGGAAAAATGTTCCCAATGTTCGACTAGTCCAGAACCAGGGGCCACAGTCTTAGAATATAGGGGAGGTAATTTAAGACTGAGGTGAGAGAAAACGTTTTCATCCAGCGAGTTGTGAATGTATGGAATTCCCTGCCACAGAGGCCAGTGGAGGCCAAATCAATGGATGGTTTTAAGAGAGCGTTAGATAGAGCTCTAGGGGCTAGTGGAATCAAGGGATATGGGGAGAAGGCAGGCACGGGTTATTGATTGGGGACAATCAGCCATGATCACAATGAATGACGGTGCTGGCTCGAAGGGCCGAATGGCCTCCTCCTGCACCTATTTTCTATGTTACTACACTGCACAACATCACTACACTGCATCACCGGTCTAGAGCGCCCCTCACTCACTGTGACAACATCACTACACTGCATCAGTGGTCTAGAGCGCCCCTCACTCACTGTGACAACATCACTACACTGCATCACCGGTCTAGAGCGCCCCTGACAAACTGAACAACATCACTACACTGCATCACCGGTCTAGAGCGCCCCTCACTCACTGTGACAACATCACTGCACTGCATCACCGGTCTAGAGAGCCCCTCACTCGCAGAACAACATCACTGCACTGCATCACCGGTCTAGAGGCTGGTCTACTACGTGAGCCACCACAATGCAATACTCCAGCATGGACAGGGTTCCAGTGGCACTGTATCCCTAAGCTGAACTACACCAGTTAAGAACGCCACTCATTGACGGAACAGCACCAATATGTTTAAACCATGTCCAAATCGACAGACGCTGTCTGAGCTACAGTCCTGCACTGTGTAGAAGTAAACCTGTAAAACCACACAACATATTGGGATTCTTGACACAAAGTTAGATTTGCTGGGCAATGTTGTGCAACCTTGCAATGTGGGTGATTGAGGGAAAATCAGCAATGCTATTAATATATTGTCTTCATCACTCCTTGCAGGCAGAGATAGAGTATATCCAGCTAATCAACACTTGGGCATCCTGAGCATCTCCTATGTGTATTCGTGTATACCATACTGAGCTAGTGGTTATCACCACCAAACCAATCAATCAACCCTCGTCCATCACAAATGATCTTATTTGTGTATTATGTGCAGACTAATGATTACCACCATTGAACTAATAAATCTTTGCCCATCACATTGAATCATCTTTGTGTACACATATCTTGCCGTGCCATCAAACTTTGCAGATGTGATAACATCCTTTGACTGAGACAAGTCTCCCCTGTGCAAGTAAAATAACCCTACTGCTGATGGTTAGTGATTCGAGTCATTGAGTCTAATTACGAGTCGCTACTTTGGCAACTGCAATCCAGCTCAGATCTCCGTGCATTAAATGTTGCACCTTCCGCCTGTGCCCACCAGATTTTCATTTCTCCCACATGTCAAAGTCGTGTATTCTGACAGGTAATTTTGTTGCTGTTAATTGCCGAATTGCCCCCCTACTGTGCTGTGTAGGAGATGATGGAATCGATGAGAATATAGCAACAGCAGTTAAGTGGGTAAACTGGACCTCAACGTGTGGCTGTAATGTCACAACACACACGGGGGGTTGAGTGGGGGGGAAGGGAGGGGGGGAGGGGAGGGGGAGGAGAGAGGGGGGAGATGGGAGGGGGTGGATTTGGTGGTGTTTCAGACCGCAGAAGAGGGGAGAGATAGATGGGAGAGAGAGATAGGGGTAAGTGAGAGGGCTATGAAAAAGGGGGGTGAGAGCGAGAGGTGGGGTCGGGGGAAGGAGAGAAAGAAGGGGAGAGGCGGCAGAGAGAGATGAGGAAAGGGGGGGAGAGAGGAAGAGAGAGGCAGGGGGGCAGAGAGAGCGAAGGGGTTAGAGAGAGTGGGAGAGAGATGGGAAGGGGATATAAATATTAGTTTAGTTTAATTTATTATTGTAAATGTGTTCTTATGAAGTGGAGGGGGAGAGAAGAGGGGAGGGAGGAAGGGGAGGGGGTGAGTGGGGATAACAAATATTAGTTTAATTTATTATAACGTGGAGAGGGGAGTTTAGCAAATATTGCTTTGGTTTATTAGTGTAAATTTATTATAACAACGTGGAGAGGAGAATGAGAGAGGGCAGAAAGAGAAGGGGACACAGAGAGGGGATAGTTTAGTTTAGTTTATTTAGTTAAAAGAGAGGAGAGAGAGGGGGTGAATGTAAAAGAGGGAGCGGGGGAGAGAGCGGAAGGAGTGTATCAAATATTATATTAGTTACCACACTGTGTCTCTAAACTAAACTGGTGTATTAATGGGCGATCGTTGGTTGGGGAGGGCTGGAGGGCCGGTTCCTGCACTGTATCTCTGAAGTAAAAAGGGATAAAGGGAAGCAGGGAGAGGAGGGTGAGAGTTTTGGGCCTGTTTCAAGGTGGCCTGATGACTTTTGCCTCCTATTCCCAGTGGAGGTCTAGAGAATTGTTGTTGTCCCCCTCCCCCCTCCCATACCCACGAAAAATCACTATTCCCCCCTTATCCAGAGTCCCCATGATTGTCAACATCTACACGCATTACTGGTTGTCGTGTTTCAGATCAGAGAGAATGGAGAGAGAGAGAGAGACGGGAGAGGAAGAGGGAGGAGGGGAGAGAATGGGGGGGGGGGGGGGGGGGGTAATGAGCAGGGGGAGGTTTATCAAGTATTAGTTTCTTTTAATTTATTGTAAACATGTTCTTATGAAGTGGAAGTTGGTAAGGAAGTGGGTGGAGAGAAAGAGGGGAGAGGGCAGAGAGAGAAGGGGAGGGAGAGAGGATGGGTAACATCAATTTAATTAGTTGTGAATTTATTATGAACTGGAGGGGGGAGAGGGTATCAAATATTAGTTTAGTTTTATTTCTTATTGTAAATGTATTGTTTAAAAATGGAGCCGGAGAGAGGGGAAGGAAGGGTGAAGAGAGAAAGAGGGAGGCGGGTGAGAGTGTATTGAATATGTGTTTAATTTTTCGCTCTGCATCTCTAAAGTAAAGTAGTGTGTGAATGTGTGATCGCTCTCCAGCACAGACTCGGCCTGTTTCCGCAGGGAGAGGGGGAGAGAGTGACAACGGGGAATGAGCGGGGAGAGAGAGAGCCAGATGGGACAGATGGAGAGAGAGAGGTGGGGGGGGGGGGGGAGGGGGAGGGAGAGAGAGAGTGGGGGGTAGAGAGAGAGAGCGCAGGGTGGGAGAGGACGAAAGAGAGGGGGGAGAGAGAGAAGCGGCAAGAGGGAGGGGGGAGTGGGGAAAGAGAGAGGAGAGGTTTGAGAGAGAGAAAGGGGGAAGAGAGAAGGGGAGAAGATGTATCAAACATCAGTTTAGTTTCTGCACTATCTCTAAACTAAACTAGCGTGTGAAAGGGCGATTGTTGGTTGGCGTTGACTTGGTGGGGGTAAGGGCCTGATTCTATGCTATATAACAAAATATCTCTATCTATATATATGTATATATAGGAAATATGCTGTTAAATGGGAAAGGGCGAGAATGTTCTCAGGACTCGAGGGAGAGGTTTGGGGCAGGCTCAAACTCGATTCCTTGGAGCGCAGGAGGATGGGGGTGATCTTGCTGTGGTGTACAAAATCACGAGGCAGAATAGATCGGTAGATGCACAGAGTCTCTTGCCCAGAGTCGGGGAATCATGGACCATAGTTTTAAGGTGAAGGGGGATAGATTTAATAGGAACCTGAGGGGTAAATTTTCCATACAGGTTGTATATAACGAGCTGCCGGATGAGGTATTTGATGCTGGGACTATTACAACACTTGGACAGGTACATGGGTGTAACTATGATTAGGTAGATGATGGGAGGTAGCGAGGGAGTGTCGCAGAGCAGAGGGATCTCGGCGCTCAAGTACACAGTTCCCTGAATGTGATGTGACAGGTACACACACACACACCGTTAACGTCTCCCTCTTCTGAAATCCTGGTATTAGAATTAAGGAGAGAGGGGGTGAAAGGGAGGGGGAAAGGCAGGAGCAAGAGAGGAGGGGGAAGAGAGGGAGGGATGAGAGAGAGAGGGAGAGAAAACGGGGAGAGAGAGGGGGAGAAAGAGAGGGGGGAGAGAGGGCACAGAGAGAGAAGTTGGAGACAGGAGGAGAGAGAGAGATCTCTTTACCCCGTATCTACACAGTGGACGGCTCGATTGTAATCATGTTGTTAAAGAAGGAACTGCAGATGCTGGAGAATCGAGGGTACACAAAAGGCTGGAGAAACTCAGCGGGTGCAGCAGCATCTAAGGAGCGAAGGAGATAGGCGACGTTTCGGGTCGAGACCCTTCTTCAGACTGGTTATGGGTCAGGGAAACGAGAGATATAGACGGTGATGTGGAGAGATAAAGAACAATGAATGAAAGATATGCAAAAAAGTATCAATGATAAAGGAAACAGGCCATTGTAAGCTGTTTGTAGTGTGAAAATGAGAAGCTAGTGCGACTTGGGAGGGGGAGAGATAGAGAGAGAGAGAGAGATAGAGATAAATAGAGAGATAAGGAATGCCAGGGCCCAAGGGCTGAGGGAGAGGTGGGGAGGGGAAGAGACAGCAAGGGTTAACAGAATTGAGAAAATTCAATGTTTAAGCCCAGAGGATGCGGACTCCCCAAGCGGAATATGAGGTGCTGTTCCTCCAACTTGTGGTGTTGCTCACTCTGGCCATGGAGGAGGCCCAGGACCGAGAGGTCGGATATGGAATGGGAGGGGGAGTTGAAGTGCTGAGCTACCGGGAGGTCAGGTTGGTTATTGCGGACCGAGCAGAGGTGTTCGGCGAAACGATCGCCAAGCCTCCGCTTGGTCTCACCGATATAGATCAGCTGGCATTTGGAGTAATGGATGCAGTAGATGAGGTTGGAGGAGGTGCAGGTGAACCTCTGTCGGACCTGGAATGACTGCTTGGGTCCCTGAAAGGAGTGGATGGGGGAGGTGAAGGGACAAGTGTAGCATCTCTTGCGGTTGCAAGGGAAAGTGCCCGGGGAAGGGGTGGAGCGGGAGGCAAGGGAAGAATTGACAAGGGAGTTGTGGAGGGAGCGGTATTGCGGAAGGCGGACAGGGGGGGAGATGGGAAGATGTGGCGAGTGGAGGGGTCACGTTGGAGGTGGCGAAACTGGCGGAGGACTATCTGTTGTATGTGCCTGCTGGTGGGGTGAAAGGTGAGGACCAGGGGGACTCTGCCCTTGTTATGAGTGGGGGAATGGGGAGAGAGGGCAGTGTTGTGGGGTATGGAGGAGACCCTGGTGTGAGCCTCATCTATGGTGGGGGAGGGGAATCCCCGTTTTCTGAAGAATGAGGACATTTGTGATGACCTGGTGTGGAACACCTCATCCTGGGAGCAGATGCGGCGTAGACGGAGGAATTGGGAATAGGGGGTGGAGTCCTTACAGGAAGCAGGGTGGGAGGAAGAGTAGTCCAGGTATCTGTGGGAGTCAGTTGGTTTGTAGTGGATGTCGGTCAGGAGTGTATCACCTGCAATAGAGATGGTGAGGTCAAGGAATGGTAGGGAAATGTCGGAAATGGTCCAAGTGTATTTGAATGCCGGATAGAAGTTGGTGGTGAAATGGATGAAGTCAGTCAGTTGTGTGTGGGTGCAGGAGGTGACACCAAAGCAGTCGTCGATGTAACGGTAGAGGTTGGGGCCTGGTACGCTGAGAACAAAGATTGTTTGACGTGCCGGACAAAGAGGCAGGTGTAGCTAGGGCCCATGCATGTGCCCATAGCTATGCATAGCTGGCGCATTCCATTCTGCAGGCCCCCTATCCTCTCATCTTCACCATGGACGTCCCGTCACTCTACACCTCCATCCCCCACCAGGATGGTTTCAAAGGCCTCCAGTTCTTCCTCGACCAGAGGAGCAACCCATACCCGTCCACTGACACCCTCCTCCTTATTGCGGGTTAAGGGCCTGTCCCACCAGCATGCAACTTTATGCGATTAGCGCGACCTAAAATGGTCGCTGGAGCCGTCCGCCGTCGCGGGGCCGGTCCCACTTCGATCGCCGGAGCCGTGCGGAATTGTGCGGAGTTTGTCCCGAGTTCGTCCCGACACCGTGCGGGGCTCCGAAAAACCGACTATGTCCAAAAATTCCGCGCGGCAACGGCTTGTCGGCTCACAGTCGCCTCGACATTTAACTGCGGCAACTATAACGCAGTCAGATATGGTGAGATATGCAACAGTGCAAATTAAGCATAATGCGGGATAGAAGGGAAAGGTGTGCGACATGTGACACAGCGCAGCAGTAGAAAACATGAAGAACAAGACAGAGAACGATGGATGGAATATAGGCTACGATTTAATATACGGATTTGAACACATTTCTCATGTCGCTCTCCGTTGGCGGAGACAAGCCCACAAGTGTTTATGACACTTTCCACTTTCAAATGACGGAACACGCGGCTATTAACTTTGATTCGTTCATGCGTTCGTGATTGCCCCCCAGTTCTGATGCCTGCGGTCAATAACCCTAAGCAGATCAGAGTATCGCTGAGGTATAGAACACCATCCGTTTTTTTGATAAATCCGTTACCTCCCATTTAATATATAATTACAAATTATTCGTCAGGATGGCGTGCTTCAAATTAGTTCTTAATTCCACACTGTATTATTTATGGGGTTGTAATGTTAACGTTCGTTAGAAGACAACAGAGTACATCAGTCAAAATATCATTAAAAGCATCAAGCTTTATTACGGTACCGGGAGTGGGGGAGATACAATCAGTATGGTACATAGTACTTGTCCCTCGGAAACCCACTCACTGAAAAAGTGGATAAGCAGCATAATTATACACATGAAAAGGACAAACATTCAACGGTGATGATGAGTTCAATTAGAAAATACGTATGATCTTACAGTTGGTCGAGAATCAAGTTATTTTTGTCTTATACCAACAGACGGACAGATGGCCATTAGGTCAGTTACTGGTTTAACCACATGTTTCCACATACTCAGCATACTGAGTATGCTTAAGTCCCACATCCAGCAGACGTGCTGTTCTGAGACAATCACGATATTTTAAAATCGTTTGTACGGGTGCATTTATCGGAAAGGTTAAAATGTATGCGGAAGAATCGTAGGAGAAAATAACTCGCGTTGACGGGGCAGATCGGTTAGCGGGGATGAATTGAGCCAAATAGCTAGACTCGGCGCAGTAAACCTCTCCGAGTCGTGATTTAAATTACCATTATAGGCTGTTCTATGTAAGCATGTGCGCAGTAGACATTTGGACAGTTGAGTGAGGGTATTGGGAGATCAAACTGGGATGAGGTAAAATGTATATTGGACTATCGGCATGGCTCGGTGGTTCCAATAGCCTGCTTCTGTAATGTATGGACCCACGAGCAAACAAGTGCACGAATTGCTCTCAGTGGGAATGTAATCGCGTTCATTAGCTCGTCCCTGAATTTACTCTGTGTCACCGCGTAAATATACGTGTTGGTACAGGTACTGAGCAGTTGTAAAAACATAGACGTCACGTCTATGTCACAAGCGTGATATAGAAAATAACCGGTGGTGGAGCCGTCATATTCAATCTTCCCAATTCTCTTAAAGATGATAAAGACAACTTGTGTTCACTCACTTATTCGCGGCTGATGGGCTGGCAGTTGATTCATGGCTGATGGACTGGCAGTTAACTCACGGCGGGTGGGCTCACACACACCCTCCATCAGCCACACGCCGTCCGTCACACCCGCATATATTCCATCACGCACCCTCCATCACACACACACTCACACACACACCCTCCATCTCACACGCAAGCAATCCATCACACAGACACTCACTGCCACACAAACATACATTCTCCGTCATACACAGACTTTCTCCATCACACACACACCGTCACACACAGACACTGGTCATCTCACACACACAGTAGATCACACACTCACAGCCACACACATACACGCTTCATCTCTCACACACGCACGCAGAGCCACCCTCCATCTCACGCACGCACACGCACACGCACACACGCACATACACTGACTCACACACATAGAACCGATATATAACATTAAAACTCTCTCGAATCTACACTTTGGAGTAATGTAATCGATGTAATACTTTAAATTGTATTAAAGCATGTCTGGTATTTAACGAGCATTGATGTATATGTTGTAATTTTTTGTCCTATATATCTTTCGTTATGGGTTGGTTTATTTCATTTTCCCATGTATGTCTATATGCTTCCGTTGTTGGTATCTCGCTATCTAAAATGATATTATAAATATAACTTGTTGGTTTTTATGTATTAGGATGCTTATTCAAACATTCTTCAAGGATTTCTGGTTCTTTATTCCTATAATCTTGTGTATTTGATTTAACATAATCTCTGATTTGTAGATATCGGAAAAAAATATTTGAATGTAATCCGTAAATCTGTTGTAATTCATGAAATAAAAGAAAAGTGCCATTCTTATAAAGGTGTTCCATCTTTTTGATTCCATGGTTTTTCCATTGTGTAAAACCTTTATCCAGCATGGAAGGTTTAAATAAAGGGTTGTTTACAATAGGGAGACAGAGTGGTATATTATCCAATTTTAAGGCCCTTTTTAGTTGTTTCCAGATTCGTGCACCACTATATATTATAGGGTTTTCCCTATAGGTTTTGTTTGTGCAATTCTGTCGGTGCAAATATAATCGAACCGATTTCAAAAGGTAAACAGTCCTCCTTTTCCATCTTTAACCAGTCTGGTAGTTGATCAATTTCTTCCAGACAAAAAATCATGTTTTTAATATGGACTGCCCAAAAATAAAACAGAAAATTTGGTAGAGCTAAACCTCCATTAATCTTTGATTTACATAAATGTTTTTTATTGATTCTATGATTCTTGTAATCCCAGATGAAACTTGTAACAGTAGAGTCTAGTTTAAAAAAAAAAGATTTTGGAATATATATCGGGATTGACTGAAATAAGTACAATAATTGCGGCAGAAAGATCATTTTTATAGCATTAATTCTACCGAACATTGAAATAGGAAGTGTTTTCCAGTATTGAATATTCTTATTTACTTTATTCAGTAAAGGTGGGAAATTTGATTTAAATAAAGAAGTATACGCCTCAGTTACATAAATACCTAGATATTTAAAATTTCCTCAATTATTTTAAAAGTTGATTGTTGTAGTATATGTAAATTGAGTTCCGTTATTGGCATGATTTCGCTTTTATTCCAATTAATTCTATATCCTGAGAACTGACCGAATTGAGTTATTAGATTTACTAAATTTGGAATACTAATTTCTGGCTTTGTAATATATATTAATACATCATCTGCATATAGAGCCATTTTATTCATTGTATTGTTGGTATTATACCCATGTATTTCTGGATTAGATCTGACATTTGCTGCGAGTGGTTCAATTGCTAAAGCGAATAAGAATGGAGACAGCGAGCATCTTAGTCTACAACCTCTAGAGAGATTACATTTAGTTGATAACATTTGGTTTGTTAGTATTCTAGCTGTTGGATTAGAGTATAAAAGTTTAACCCATGTGCAGTATTTCTCTCCCAGTTTAAAATTTTCCATCACTAAAATAAATATGACCATTCTACATGATCATAGGCTTTTTCAGAATCCAGCGAAATAATTGCTAGATCTGCGTTAGCAATTCTATTTGAGTATATAATATTAAATAATCGTCTCAGATTGTAAAATGAGTGACGTTTTTGGATAAAGCCTGTTTGGTCAGGGTGTATTAATTTGTTAATCACTAAATTCAATCTATAAGATAGGATTTTCGTTAATATTTTCTGATCAGTATTTAATACAGCTATTGCAATATATGAGGCTGGGTCTTCCAGATCCTTATCAGTTTTACGTATAAGTATTGTTGTAGATTCGTTTAAAGTTTCCGGGAGTTGCTGTTGAATATAAACGTGTTTATACAGTGTTTGTAAGCGTGAAGAGATCAGATCATTAATTTTTTAATAAAATTCAGAGCTTAGGCCATCATGGCCTGCGGCCTTTCCAATTTTTTAAAGATCTAATTGACTCTTCGATATCTTTTGTCGTTATTTCAGCTCCTAACAATTCTTGCTCTTGCAAATCTAAGCCTTTAAGGTTACATTTCTGTAAATATGCCTCCATTCCTGTTGATTGTTCTGCCAATTTTGTTGAATAAAGATTTTGATAGTATTGTAAAAATCTGTGATTAATATCTTAGGGGAGTGTTAGTATTTCTCCCTTATTTGATCTAATCCTATGAATCGTTTTTCTCCGTCCAATTTACGAAGCTGGCGTGCTAATAATTTTTGTGGTTTATCACCAAATTCAAAATTTGATTGTTTTGTGTGTTGATAAAGTTTTATTACTTGGTCAGAGTATATTTTATTTAACTTATATTTCAATGCTGCTATTTTGTTATGTTTTGCCAAAGAAGGTGCTCCTGCATTTTCTATGTCTAATTGCCTTATTTCCATTTCCAATATCTGTTGTTTAGCTCTATTCTCTTTATTAAGAATTGCCTGAGAAGAAATGAATGCCCCTCCTATAAATGCTTTAAATGTTTCCCAGAGAAGCGAAGCAGAGATTTCAGGCTGGTCATTGACCTCGAAAAACATGTTAATCTGTTTTACAAGATATTCATAACATACCTGTTCCTTTAAGATTTGAGGATTAAGTCTCCATTGCGTCTGTTTCTTGTCCATTCCGTTTACTTGAATCATAAACGTTAATGGAGCATGATCCGAAATTATAATGGTATGATATTGTGACATAAGTAAATGGAATTAGTTTAGAGTCTACTAAAAAAAAGTCTATCCTTGAATGTGCACAGGTGAGTAAAATGAATATTCTCGTCCGGATGGATTTTCAATTCTCCAAACATCCTTAATATTGGTATTATTTATATATGAGTTTAAAAATTCACTTGACATAGATTTTGATTTTCTTTGAGTTGATGATCTATCTAAATATGGAGCTAGTGTACAATTTAAGTCGCCACCAATTATTCAATTATATTGTGTGCATTCCGGAATGTTATTAAGTATTCTCTTGAAAAACAGTGGACTATCAAAATTTGGTCCATATACATTAAGGAGAGTCACTTTTTTTTAGTATAATTCGCCTTCTATTATGATATATCTACCATCAGTATCTTCCATAGTTGATATATGTTTGAAAGGTATACCTTTACGGATTAAAATTGAAACCCCTCTAGATTTATGTGTGAATGAGGAATGGTATGTTTGAGCTATCTATTTTGTTTTCAATCTATATTGCGCTTCCTTTTTAAGGTGAGTCTCTTGGAGGAAAATTATGTCTGTTTTAAGCAATTTTAAGTGAGCTAATACTTTGCCTCTTTTAATGGGTTCATTAATTCCCTAAACATTCCAACTGCAGAATGAAATTCCTTCACCCCCAGTTTTCCCTTTTACGTCTTGCATCTTATGATTAGGGTGGTCTATAATGGAGCAGATGATTCAGCACGTTAAACCATACCTTACACCCGGACCTCAGATAGGTGAATTTCAGATCTTGTAAGATTTCTTCTCGGTCATATCTTCTTAAATAATCATTATAATTCCATTCAAAATAACGAATATATTGAAAGTAGAAAAGATAATAGATTATTATATTAGTAAAATGTGAAAGAAAGAAAAAAACTACATCTATAATTAGTGCAGTTAGTGATAGCCACCCTAATGTGGCTAGGCATCTAAGGACTCCCGTAGCTTTTGGTTAAAAAAAATGTTACTAGCTCCATAGTTTCCTTAAAGGAAAAAATTCAAACTCAATAAAGAGAAACATTATACGGGGGGTAGGGAAATTATGGTTATATTCCTAGTTTGCAATAGTTGATAATCTCAATGTTAAATATTAGTTTCATATGACAAAAGTATTAGTTCATGATTAGTCTAAATAGTTTCATATAACAAGGATTAAACCTCCATTTCCAATTTAAATCAACTTATGGTTCATCCTTTTAACTAATTCTGAATTAATCTAGTTAACTATAATTGATAATAATTAATAATTATGATCAATAATGATTAGTGGTAATCAGTACTATAATATAAAATATTATATAACAATGATCAATTTCATTCTAAATTCATAACTGTCCTTGAAAACAGTAATTTAAAGTTCAGTTTCTTCACAGTAAAGTACCGAATCCAATATCATCAGGTGTGAAATAGTTAACCCTAGGTACGTAATTAATATTTTCTTCTTCACCTTGCATCACCTACTCGATTTACCTACCAAGCGTCACTTACCTCGATTAACCTTCTCTGGACAAGAGACTTTGTGCAGCTAGTCTGAAGTAAGATCTCGACCCGAAACGTCGCCTATTTCCTTCGCTCAATAGGTGCTGTCTCGCCCGCTGAGTTTCTCCAGCATTGTTGTCTACCTTCGATTTCCCAGCATCTGCAGTTCCTTCTAACACATTTCGTCTACTAAACTGCGAAATCTCCTCAAGGTATGCCTACTTGGAAGGTGTTCTCCTCCTCGCTCCATAGACAGTTAAACAACCTCCTCTCTCACTGCCCACCCCCCACTGTGACCCCCCCCCCCATGTGAACCCCCCTCCCTCCAACTCTACGGAGTCTGAAGAAGGGCCTCAACCCGAAACGTCGCCTATTTCATTCGTTCCATAGATGCCACCTCATCCGCTGAGATTCTCCTGCATTTTTGTCCGCCTGTTGCATCTAGTCAATCTTTTCTCTCATGATTTCATACTCCTCCTGACGATCACCCCTCATCCTCCTGCACTGCATGAAATTGAGTCCCAGCGTGCCCAACCCCCCTCTATAGCTCACACCTTCGAGTCCTGGTAACATCCTCGTACAGACGTGGTAACTCGTGTAGCAAGAGTCAGTCAGGCCCTGAGCTGCTTTGTTTCGACGTGTAATTCCCGTCCCGTCCACTGATGTCGTCATCCTACAGTCGGTGAGTGGACGAATCTTGAGATCCCTCCAATCAGTGACGCGATGAGCAAGAAATGTCTGACAATAAGCGGATTCAGAGTAAGTTTGCTGAGCCGTTTAGTGGAGCGGAATTGAAATAACAGTTAGATAAAAATGCTGGAGAATCTCAGCGGGTGAGGCAACTTCGATGGAGCGAAGAAAATAAGCAACGTTTCGGATCGACACCCTTCTTCAGAAAGGACTGCTGAACATAACCGGATCCTCTTTGGTTTGGTGTTTAGTTTACCCGCGGGTCCCATCAGAGGTCGTGAAACATTTCCCCAACACACTCCTAAATTCAACCGAAATGTCATATAGTGATTTGTAAGTGGTGGAAGGGAACAGATACTTTGAAATCTGTAAGAAGGAACTGCAGATGCTGGTTTAAACCGAAGATAGCCACAAAAAGCTGGAGTAACTCGGCGGCACATGCAGTATCTCTGGAGAGAAGGAATTGTGATGTTCCGGGTAGAGAACCTCCTTCAGAGTCTGGAGAAAGAACTCGACCCGAAACGTTATTGTAGATCGATGTCACCCAAGTTATGAGTCATGTTTTTGTAGTGAAAAGAACGGAGGTGGTCTCTGTCGTACACGTGCTGGTTCGGTTTGTAGGCCGGTTGTGAAGTACCCGGACAATGTTTGACTTTCCTCCAGTTTATCATCGACTGTGTTGCATGCCTCACTTAGTTTATAGGTTTGTACTGCTGTTAATTCTTTAAGAGGGAGGGTGTAGATCAGAGCCACTCATGTTAAGTACCTTGCCTGGTTCCCTTAGAATTGGCGAGCCGTGGACGTGTGAAGTCATATTTGCTATGTAGTTAATAAAGTATTTGCACCTTAATCTTGGTGTACGGCTCCAGTTATTTATAACAGCCGAAACACAATAGCTATCCATTACTTTTTTCCAGAATTGCTGCCTGTCCCGCTCAGTTACTCCTGGTTTTTGTGTCCATCTTCAGAGAATTTGGAATTACAGTTATATTTAAAGATATTTCTAAGGTTTACTTGTTTTGTAGCTTGTAACTGTTCAGTTTGCAGTGGGCCAGGCTCACAAATAGTAATGATTGCACGACCTTTGAATCCAAGTCTGAAGTCAGTAAATAAGCAACTCATGCTTACATAAAGCACCCCATTCGGTCATGGGCTGACAGAGGAGAAGCATGGGCGGAAATTCGGTCATGGGCTGACAGAGGAGAAACATTAGAGGAAATAAATGCCCAACAAAGATCAAAAATGCCCAACTAACATAACAGTCTAGCGATATTATCCCTGCCTTCAATGGCGTTTTCAAATCGGAGTTCGAGGACCCATCGTAAATAAAGCACAGTGTACTCAGGTAAGAGCGCCCAGCCAACATCCGCCCCGCTGGAGGAAGTGGACAGGAGGTGTTTCCCGTCTGGACATTTCGCCTGAGTCCACCGAAACATCTTCGTCTATTTCGTCCACAGATCTTGCCTGACCCACTGACTCACTCAAAACCTTGTGTCGTTCTCAACATTCTGATTGCTGCAGTTTCTTCCATCCCCGCGATCAATTCCATGGGAGGCGCCATTGACGCGAAGTTCAACAGGACCAGCCACGTATAGGTTTGTACTGGCTTGACGAGAGGATATAAATGGTAGTTGTGGACGATTGATATTTACCTAGAAGGCCAGTGATCAGTGGTGCGCAACAATGATGGATTGTGGGTTCATTCTAGTTCGTTATCTGTGTTAATGGTAACAAGTTTATAAAATATAGGATTAGAATTAGGCCACTCGGGCCATCGTGTCTACTCTGCCATTCAATCATGGCTGCTCTCTGCCTTCTAATCCTATTCTACTGCCTTATCCAATCTCCAGGAACAACTACTAACTCTAGTGATTTTTAAAAAAATATCACAACTAATGCCGCCACAATCTCTGAAGCCACCATCTTCAGAATCCTGGGATGCAGTCGATCCGGTCCAGGTGAACTAACCCTCTCAACCCTTTCAATCATCCTAGCAGCTTCCACTTAGTAATCGCCACTCAATTAATTTCCACCCTGACTCTTGGATTGCAGGTATATTTCGTGTGATTTCCACTTAGACTGACTGATGCTTAATTTCCGCTGCCGCTTCTTGATTTTACATTTTCATTCTACAGCGGCTCAATGTCCAGTCTTGCCTCTTTTCTACTCTTTACATATCCGTAGAAACTCTTGCTATCCTCTTTCATATTATTGGCTAGCATACATTCGTACTTCATCTTTTCTCTCCGTATTGTCATTTTAGTTACCTTTTGTTGTTCTAATAGACATCCAAATCCTCTGGCTTCCCTTTAGTCTTTACAAAGTAATATGCATTCTCTTTCGCTTTTATGCTATCCTTGACCTCCCTTGTCTGCCACGGTCGTCTTATTTCATTTCGGAGTCACGTGAGTGACTTCGTGAAGAGTCCGCCGGCACGCATGCGCGACATATCGTCGCAACGCATTGCTGCCGACGGCTGGCGGTGGGGTGCGCTCCCCGCCAGCCCTTCATAAGGGACCGTTAAGGTGAGTGAACTAACCTTAGGTTGGTTGGTCCTTGTTGTTTGGTTTCTCTTTCAGCAAGGACATGGACGGGAGTACGAAGGGCCGAAAGACGTCCGTTCGGAGTCGCCGGCCATCTGTCCCGGAGCCCTCATTATCGGCTACACCTGGGAAACAGGCCGGGAGGAAGGCCGGGGAGCCCTGTTTCTGCAGGTCCGGACCCGCTGACACACCGCAGCTCCGGGGAGGAGTTCGAGGAGCAGGACTGCGGTGTGCCGCCAGAGCAGGCAGACCCTGCTTCAGCATTCCGGTCGCCAACGGGCCCGTTGGCGGCCTCGGGCAAGGGGTCCCGTGCAGCTGCACGGCCCTCCTCCCTCAGCCCTCCGAGCAGGGGGAGGGGAGGAGCCCGCAAGCCTAACCCTTCTGGGGCTAAGGCATTACCTGCCGCCGTGCTGCGGTCTGGTTCAACGGCGGCACCCAGGTCCACTGTGAGGTCCAGTGTGCACCCCCCAACCCTCGACGCCGGGACGGGTCGTTTGGGTAGGGTCCCGCCACGGTCGCCGAGTCCCCCATGGATGGGAGGACGAGACCATGCGTCGGCAAGGTCCACGACGTGGGCAGCCGGCAAGCCCGCGCGGGCGTCAGGTATCCATGCTCCGGCTGGTGCCGACTCCCCGCCGCATTTGCCCTCAGTGGCAGCGGCTTCAGTTCCCGCCAAACGGAGGCGGTTGAACACATCTCCCGCGCGGGAATCGCGCGGTTTCGCTTCGGCGGCTGGCAGCGACAACTACCGGCACCGGGTTCGCCTCGACGAGGTGTGGGCCGATGAGAGGAGCCCCGGCAATATTTCTGAGCTTGAGGACTCCGACCACCCGAGTGTTCAGGGTGGTGGGCGTATTGACCGCATGGAGCGGCTACTGGAGCTTCTGCTATACAGCCAACAGCAGCAAGCCTCCAGCATCGACAGGCACAGGGCAGTCTCACCAGCCTCCATCGCCAGCCTGGAACAGCCAGACGAGGAAGGATTTGTCGACCCTACACCGCCTCCGTTGGAATTGCTGCCGGAAGAACTTCTCGATGTGGCGGCGAAGTTCGCTGCTCCACACACGACTGGGCTTCCTCTCAATCCCAAACTGGCTGCCACTGTGGACTTCCTCACAAACCATCAGCTCCAGGAGGAAGTCCTCTCTCAGGCTATCCATCGGCATAAGGCTCCGTCCAACTGCAACGCCCTCAATGTGCCTGTGGTCAATATGCCAATATGGGGCAACATCGGTGTGGCTATCCGTCATCAGGAGTTGAAAGTCCAACGGATCCTGAAGCTCCTCACGGCCGGTATTACCGCCTTTGTGCGGTCGGTCGACGGGGAAGATCTAAATCTAGACCAGGAGGATGCGCTGGCACTGTTATGTGCCACCCAACATGAAATAAATGCCTTTTGTAAAAACAGCATCCGCCCGTCACTCAACCCGAAGTTTGCTGGGTTGTGCAAACCACCGCCGCCATCGCCGCCCCGATAGCTCTTCGGAGAAGACCTCCTGAAGAGGGTCAAAGAGCTCGACGAGCATGCCAAGATGGTGGGACTCATGCGGTCGCAGATCACCCCCAGACCGTCGGCCCCGAAAACTCCACTTGCTCGGCCACGAGGCCCGGTTCCCACATCAACAAGAACTTATCCTCCAGCTCCGCCTCGCTATCAACAGGCCCAGCAGCAGCGGGCTTTTTTAGGGCAAGGTCCGCAGCGGCCCCAGTGGAAGATGAGGACACCACACTATCAGCCCAACCCAGCACCTCCACGACCACCCAAACATGTCAAGGACCGCCGGTAACCACGGAGGTGAGGCGGTCTGGTTTTCATTTGTCTGTCCATTTAACGTCACATGTTGGTGGGCGCCTCCGTTTCTTCTTGGGGGCATGGGGGACTATTACTTCCGATGAGTTTATTTTGCAGAGTATTCGGGGTCATAATATTGAGTTTATTAACGGGGACATTCCTCCATCCCAGCATATGCCTAATCGGACGTTTACGCTGTCTGCCGTTGAACAGGCAGCAGGCTATGCTGAGATCTTAAGGTTAGAACAAAAAGGCGTGATAGAAAAAACTATGCACGAGCCAATTGAATTTGTCTCAAATATATTTACCAGACCGAAAAAGGATGGAGGTTGTCGAGTGATTATTGATCTGACCCATTTGAATACTTTTGTAACATACACCCATTTTAAAATGGACACTTTTGAGACAGCCAAGTCATTGATTTCGCATGGCTGCTTTATGGCATGCATTGATTTAAAAGATGCGTACTATTCTGTATCCATTCGGAAACATCACCGGAAGTTCTTAAAATTTGTTTGGATGGGTCAGCTCTGGCAGTACAGGGCTTTGCCAAATGGGCTTACTACAGCCCCTAGACTATTTACTAAATTGCTAAAACCTATTATGGCAAAATTACGAAAGCAGCAGCATATCGTAATGGCCTATTTGGATGATATCCTGATTATTGGCAAAACCCTGGAGGCAGCTGAACGGGGAGTTTCAGCCACTGTCGCGCTTTTTCAGCGGCTGGGGTTTATTGTCCATCCAGAGAAGTCAAAGTTCTGCCCTTCCCAGGTCATGGATTATCTGGGGTTTACGGTGGATTCCAATCGCATGAGGGCCACCATACCGACTAATAAGGTTGGGGATGTCACCCAAGCGTGTCAGGATTTGGCCTGCGCCAGTACACCATCAATTCGGCAAACAGCTAAGGTGATTGGCAAAATCGTAGCATTGTTTCCAGCAGCCCAATACGGGCCTTTGCATTATCAAAATTTGCAAAGAGCCAAGATCTCCGCGTTAAAGCGGAACGCTGGTCATTTTGATAGACCAATGCCTTCTAAAGCTCAAATTGAGTTACAATGGTGGGTGCTCCATATCAGTAGCTCATTCAAACCCATTATTGTGCCCAATGCGATGGTATACTTGCAAACCGATGCAAGCTCCTATGGCTGGGGAGCTACGGGTAACTGTTCTAGTTGCGGGGGCAGATGGGACACCCTTGAATCTACTATGTTGTTGTCACACGGGATAAACTATTTGGAGCTGCTTGCAGCGTTTCACGGACTTCGTGCTTATTGTTCCCATCTTATTGATGCTCATGTCCGTGTCCAAATAGACAATACCACGGCGGTGGCATATTTAAACCTTATGGACGGTACCAGGTCGATTTCATGTGATGAATTGGCTAATACAATTTGGCTCTGGTGCATTGACAGAAATCTTTGGATTTCAGCTACCTATTTACCAGGTGAGGCTCAATACTGTGGCGGACACCAGGTCACGCAAGTTTAATGACAATATCGAATGGATTTTGCATCCTCAAATTTTTTCCAAAATTACAGCCAAATTTGGTCAACCGGCTATCGACCTCTTTGCGTCGCGGTTGAACCATCAGGTACCAACATACGTTTCATGGGAACCAGATCCTGGGGCAATGGCGATGGATGCATTCTCGCTCGACTGGGGGAATTGGTTTTTCTATGCATTTCCCCCGTTTTCCCTCATCAGTCGGGTATTGCGCAAGATCCAGATGGATGCTGCCAAAGGCATTCTTATTATACCCGACTGGCCCACGCAGCCATGGTATCCGGTGGTCCTTGACATGATCAGTCAGCCTTGGGTCCTCTTAGAGGGTTGCCCGCAATTGGTTACTCACCCTGTGTCAGGGGAGCCACATCCCTGCCATGGCTACTTAAATTTATTGGCTTGCAGGTTCTAACCAGGCCATTGCTGCAGTATGGCCTCTCAACTCGAACCATGGATACCATTGGAGCGTCGTGCCGAGAGTCCACCAGGCGAAGATACCTTTCCCACATCAGGAAATGGAAAGCCTACTGTAGCCGCTCTCGCATCACCTATGACGATGCATCCATAGCTGACGTCCTGGAATTCCTCGCGGGGTTGCACCATGATGAACACTTAAGCTACAGTGCCATCAACAGCGCCAGAAGCGCGCTGTCGTTCTACCTCAAGATTGAGGTAGGATCCAACAGGCTAGTGTCCAGACTCATGCGGGGTATATTTAACATGAATCCGCCTACACCACGCTATAACATCACCTGGGATGTCAGGGATGTACTAACCCTGCTCAGGACGTGGTCACCCATGCAAGGGCTACAGCTGGACAAACTCACCATGAAATTGGTGATGTTACTAGCGCTGACTTCAGCACAGAGGGTACAGACGCTACATAAACTCCGCGTCGACAGGATGATCTCTACCCCTGGAGAAGTAGTCTTCTTTATTGATGAGCTACTCAAGCAGCATAGACCTGGGTGCACAGGGCTGCAGCTGAAGTTCCCGGCATACCCCGCAGATGCTAGGCTATGTTTAGCCGCCCATATCCGTCACTCTTTCGAGGTGACGGAACGCATCAGAGGAATGGAGAAATACCTGCTTGTCACTCACAAGAGACCTCACCATCGAGTGACAGTCCAGACGATATCCAGGTGGCTCCGGATCGTCTTGGGTAAGTCAGGTATTGACACTAATGTGTTCAAGTCTCATTCCACCAGGGCTGCATCGACGTCGGCGGCGAGGGTCATGGAGGTGCCCATGGAGCATATTCTCGCCACAGCAGGATGGGCGAATGAAGCTGTGTTTCAGCGATTCTACAATAAGCCTGTTGCTGCTCCCCTACAGTTCGCGGAGGCCGTGCTGAACACAGGGCAAGAACGTGGGGATGTCCCCGAATAAGGGGTTTTGCTTTGTTGTTAATAAATATTCTTTTGTTTTTCAGTATAACCTGGTTTTCAGCAACTTGTTTACTCCCATCCATCCTTGCTAGTGGTGTGTCAGCATGGACGTGGTCCAGGGCGTGTAATCACAGAAGCTTTGAAGTCTTCACGAAGTCACTCACGTGACTCCGAAATGAAATAGTAAGATTGAACGAGAACTTACCAGTTCGAAGGTTGATCTTTATTTCATGAGGAGTTGCGGTGAGGGATTTCGTGCCCTCCACTCCCAACCCTCGATCATAATCAACTGGTAATTAGAATCTCTTCAATCTTCCTATGCCAAGTCATTTCTGTTTTTGGTTTCTGTGATTCCATACCGCTACTTTGAAGAATGTCGCGCATGCGTGCCGGCGGGCTCTTCACGAAATCCCTCACCGCAACTCCTCATGAAATAAAGATCAACCTTCGAACTGGTAAGTTCTCGTTCAATCTTACTATTCTCGCGCTGTAGTCTTTCTTCCTCATTGGACTGAAATGATTCTGCACCTTGCGAGTTAACCACAGATATTGCTGCTCTACCGTCATCTATATAATTAAAAGTCTCATCTTGACCACTTCTGTCTGCGATGTATATTGATTTTGGAAAAAACTTTACCCTGTATCACTGTAATTTTTGGCCATCTTACTCACAGTCCTCCTCCACTGGGGCAGCCCCGTGGACTTTTCCCGTCGATGAAAAATAAAAAAAGGTATGAGCGTTTAAAAAATCTTGACATCAGCTGATTGATCCTCTCACCTGTCAATCACCACGATGAAGGTAACGCCCCTTCTTGGACGGGGTGATGCAGGACTATAAAACTCCGGATTCCTGGACATGAGTCAGTCACTCTGGAAGCTCGAGAGGGAGAGGCCACAACTGTCATTCTAAGCTGTGAATCAACTGAACTGTGAGTGTGCAATGTACTTGCAATAAATGATTTGTTTTTGGAAATAAAATGATATGACAATGACATGAGTTGTTTGGTCTGCTGCCCTGCCGGTGCTTGAAAACTGCAATGCTTTGTTAGGTCCGACTGTGTTTGGAAGGATTAAATGCTTTGTTAGGTCCGACTGTGTATGGAAGGAAAAAATGCTTTGAGAATCCGACTGTGTTTGGAAGGAATAAATGTTTTAGTAGGTCCGACTATGTTTGGCAGGAATAAATGATTTGTTAGGTCTGACATTGTTTTGGAAGAAATAAAAGCTTGAATTGGTCCCACTGTGTTTGGAAGGAATAAATGTTTTGTTACTTCCGACTGTGTTAGGAAGGAATACATGCTTTATTAGGTCTGGCTGTGTTTAGTCAAAAAATCCCACTCATTCCAGTGAATTCCGCTTAGTGGACAGGTCGCGCTGATTGCGTCATTTCCGGTGAGCGCAGAGGTCGCGCTGATTGCGTAATTTCCGGTGAGCGCAGAGGTCACGCTGATTGCGGAGGTTGCCGCTGACAGCGGAAGCCCCACTGTGGAAAGGCCCGCGCTCAGCCGTGTGAGTAGATTCAATAACGTTTACTGTCATATATATGGTGTGTAAGCCAGTGTGTGTGCTGGGGTACATGTGGGAGTGTAGGTGTGTGTGTGTGAGTCTGAGTGTGTGTGTGTGAGACGGAGTATGTGTGTGTGTGAGTCTGTGTGTGTGTGTGTGTGTGAGTGTATGTGACGGTGTGTGTGTGTGTGAATGTATGTGACGGTGTGTGTGAGTGTATGCGTGTGTGTGAGTGTGTGTCTGTGTGTGTGAGTCTGTGTGTGGGTGTGAGTGTGTGCATGTGTGTGTAAGAGTGTGTGTAAGGTGGACGGTGTTTGTGTGTCTGTCTGTTTGTGTATGAGTGAGTGTGCGTATGCGTGTATGTGTGTGAGTGTTTGTGCGTGTGTGTGTGTGAATTTGCTGGTCTGCAATCTGCTTTAAATGCTGTGAGATTGTATTTGCTGTCGAGCACTCTGCTTAAAATGCTGTGAGATTGGATTTGCTGGCCTTCACTCTGCTTGAATTGCTGTGAGATTGGATTTGATGGCCTACACTTCGCTGGAAATGCTGTGAGATGGGATTTGCTGGCCTGCACGCCGCTTGAAACACCGTGAGATTGGTTTTGCTGGCCTGCACTCCGCTTGAAATACTGTGAGATTGGATTTGCTGGCCTGCACTCCGCTTGAAATGGCGTGAAATATGATTTACAGGCCTGCACTCCGCTTCAGGTCCTGTGGGACTGGAATTCCTGGCATGCACTCCGCTTGAAATGATGTGAGATTGTATTTGCTGGCCTGCGCACTGCTTGAAATGCTGTGCTATTGGATTTGCTGGCCTGCATTCTGCTTCAAGTCCTGTGCGACTGGAATTGCTGGCCTGCACTCCGCATGAAATGCCGTGAAATTTGAATTGCATGCCTGCACTCCGCTTGAAGTGCTGTGCGACTGGAATTGTTGCCCTGCACTCCACATGAAATGCTGTGACATTGGATTTGCTGGCCGGCAATCCGCTTGAAATGCTGTAAGATTGGATTTGCTGGCCTGTACTCCACGTGATATGTTGTGAGATTGGATTTACTGGCCTGCACTCCGCTTGAAATGCTGTGAGATTGGATTTGCTGGCCTGCACTCCGCTTTAAATGCTGTGGGATTGGATTTGCTGGCCTGCACTCCCGCTTTAAATGCTGTGAGATTGGATTTGCTGGCATTCACTCCGTTTAAAATGTTGTGAGTGGAGAGTGGCCTGCACCCTCCGGGAAATGCTGTGAGGTTGGATTTACTGGCCTGCATTCTGCTTGAAATGCTGTGAGGTTGGATTTGTTGGCCTGCACTCTGCTTGAAATGCTGTGAGATTCCATTTTGCTGGACTGCACTCTGTTTGAAAAGCTGCGAGATTTAATTTGCTGGCCTGCACTCTGCTGAAAATGCTATTAAATTGAATTTGCTGGCCTGCACTGAATGATCTCAGATCTCAGATCTCAGATTTTCTTTGTTAAAATTTGAACGGTCAATTTCCCTATATTAAAATTGTCTATTTTTTATCAAGCGCAAAGAGAGAAAAAGAGGCATTGAGCACCAGAACACAGCAAGACACACAACAAGAAAGAAATGAACAATAAATCTCATCTTTAACATTTAAATTGTTGTTATAATTTAAAAGTCATTCACATTTTCAAATTTAATAAATCCTTTTCCCACTTGCCATGCCTGTGTGTTCTTCGCCACAATCTGGAATTAACAGGCAGGAATGGCTGCGCTGTCGGAGAGCCACTAATAGTGCATGGGGGTGAGGATGAGTGGAAATGGACTGAATGCGTGGGGGAGGAGAATGTCAATGAGCAGAGTGGGGGGTGATGAAGGTAGGGTTTGTGTCTGAGTGAACTGCTACCACACAGCCGTGAGTGACTGGAATGCCAGCCCACCAGCCATGAGTAAATTAACAGCCAGCCCACCAGCTGTAAGTGACTGAAGTGCCAGCCCACCAGCCATGACATTGTGAACCGCCAGCCCACCAGTGATGGCTCACTGAACAGTGAGTCCAAGAATCCATTCAGTCTACAATGCCCATACTAGCCCTTTGGAAACCTGTCCCTTCAGCCCAGAACAGCTATACTAGCGCTCCAGTGATCTTCCTCCTTCATTGTTGAGATCTTTTTTAAAAAAGCTGAAAATCTCTAAAATTGATTCTCTACCCCGCCCTCTCTCAGAGATTGAGCTGCCAGCCCAGGAATCCATTCTGCCCACAACGTCCTTACTAGCGCTCTGTATTTTAGCACAACCCACAACACCCATCCAAGCGCTCTAGAAAGCCCCCCGCACCCCACTGCTCATATTGGAATTGGTGGAGAGGTGGAATATTACGTCGGGGTCCAGCCCTCCCGTGTGAAGTTGTGACCCCACGGGTCCCACTGAATCTAGTTAATTCTTATTCTAATCGAAGTAAAGTGCTGGAGCAACTCAAAGGATCGTGCAACGTTTTTTTGTGAACATGTACAGGTGACGTTTCGCATCGAGACCGTTATTTAGGGTTCAGAGTTCAGCGACTCGTTTTGTGTTTTTTTAGTCGATCCTTCAATTATTTGCTTGTAATCTCCCATGGTGCAGTGAATGGCTGTGGCGCAAGGTGTTTGCTCCGTGAGTGTCACTAATGGCAATCAGCAGGTGTGAGGTCATGCCGCTGGAGAAATCTCTATCGCTCTATATATCTCGGTGCACACCAAAACGCATCGCCACAGAGCTGGAGCGATGACGGAGTCACTGGAGTTAATTGTGTCTTCCAGCTATGGAATATCCATTGATCCATCGAATTGAAGATATATATTACCCTGCAATAGCGACTGTCGCTGTTTTCGGTAATTTGTTTGTCTTGAATTTTTAACTACTTGCATTAGCTGGGAGACATTCCATCTACTCCGGCGCTGCCGGCGTTAAGCATTTTTTTCTGTTTCAATAATTCACTTGTTTGATTTGATCAGCCATCGATATTCCTACTGTAACAACCGCAATGTGTCCGTCATACCCGTATTTTATCCTGGCCTGGATCAATCTCTGCCATAGAGGGAGTACAGGAAAGGTTAACCACATTTATTCATGGGATGGCATGACTTTCATATGAAGAACGACTGGATAGACTCGGCTTGTACTCGCTAGAATTTAGAAGATTGAGGGGGGATCTTATAGAAACGTACACAATTCTTAAGGGGTTGGGCAGGCTAGATGCAGGAAGATTGTTCCCGATGTTGGGAAGTCCAGATCAAGGGGTCACAGTTGCAGGATAAGGGGGAAGTCTTCTAGAACCGAGATGAGAAAAACATTTTTCTGCAGTCAGTCGTCGCTGCGTGAAGCATTATCCCGTTTTAGACCAGTAATGCTACTGCTCATTAGATAAAGCTGGGGCCTGACACTATGAATGTGTCACGACTTTGCCATGCGTACTTCAACAGTAAACAAATGCTGTCACGTAATATTGTGTCTGTTAAAGTGATGTATCTTGATATCCTCTCCTTTGGACGATCCGTAAATTCGAATTAATATCCGCAGATGCATCTGTACATGTTCGCCACCGTCCCACAGTCAGTACTGCTGGTGTCGCACACTTCCGGAGACGCGGGTTCATTCTCTACCTCCTGTGCTCTCTGAGCAATGTTTCATCGTTCGTCCTCCGACGCCGCGCACTACTCCTGGCTGCGGTCTTGGTTCCTACCACATGCAATTGAGCTGCTGCTGCCTATTAATGGTTTCTGTAACTACTTTGTATTGGACTTTGTGTAGATGGATACTACGATCTGGGGAACGTTGATGAGAATGTGCGGATATTTGAAAGCTGTGAACGTAATATGCATTGGTGTTTGATGAGTTTCGTGGACACCGCAGTATGTCGGAGCTCAAGGTCCTTTGGTCAACGCATTCAAGTTTGAAAACCTTCCAATCAGACAATGTTCCTCAGATACATTTTGCGGGCTTGCATCGGTAATATCTCTTCTCTCTCTCACAGTGAACTTGCTGGCGATTGTGATTATCTGTCGAGGAAAATGCGGTCTCTCCAAATGCATCACAAGCTACCTGGTGGCCATGGCAGTGTCTGATCTTCTGGTCGGCATCACCGATCCGTTACTCCGTCAGACTATTCGAATTCACTTCCCGTTTTCTTTGCTGAACATTACTCCCGTGTGTGTGACCAACTATTTTCTGGTGTTTGCAACCACCGCGGTCTCTGTGTGGCTGACGGTCGCCTTCACCTTCGATCGGTTTGTCGCCATTTGTTGCGAGAAGCTCAAAACAAGATATTGTACCGAGCGAACGGCGGCTGTGGTTATCGGGTCAGTGGGTGTGCTGGGCTGTTTGGAGAACGTCCCCCGGTGCTTTGCGACGCAGTCTGGCTACGTATTTGATGATGTTGCCTGGGGGTGTTTCGAAAAACCCACTTTATATACGTCGTCTGCATGGATCGCATATGATGTCACACACCGCGTTCTAACCCCTTGTGTCCCGTTATTTCTGATTCTTCTGCTGAATGTGCTGACGGTCAGGCGGATTGTAGCGGCCAGCAGAGTCCGCAGAGGGCTCCGGAGCAGCAGCAACGGAGACAATGACCAGGAGATGAAAAACCGCAGGAAATCTATTGTTTTACTATTTATTATCACGGGCACTTTCATGTTGTTGTGGGCAACTCAAGCTGTCTTTTTCATCCGTTCCAGAATAGCTAAGTTCGAAATTGACTTCTCACCCACCGGTAATTACAATATGACGAGAGTCACGTCGGGGTTCTTACAGCTGCTCAGTACCTGCACCAACACGTGTATTTACGTGGTGACACAGAGTAAATTCAGGGACGACCTGATGAACGGGATTAAATCCCCAATGAGATCAATTCGTGCACTTGTTTGTTCGTGAGTCCATACATTACAGAAGCAGGCTATTGGATCCACCGATCCATACCGATAGTCCAACATACATTTAATCTCATACCAGTTTCATCTCCCAATATTTTCAATCAACTGGACAAATTTACATAACCATTTAAATCACCAATCGAAGTCACAGAGCCTTACGGCACTGAATCTAGTTATTTGCATCAAATCATCCCCGCTAACCGAGGTGCCCCGTCAACGCGAGTTTTTTTTTTTTGCCCCGCGATTCTTCAACATACATTTTAACCTTTCCTATAAGTGCTCCCGTACAATCGTGTTTTAAATATCGTGACTGTTTCACTGCCGCGCGTCTGCCGGATGTGGGACTTAACCTGAGAAGAGGGGGACATGGTCCAAAGGGGGGAAGGGAACTGGGGTGGGAGGTTGCGGATCCTGGACTTGCTCCAGGGCGATACTGCAAATGAGAACTTTTAAATGTCTTACTTGAATGCTTGATTAAACGCTGAACATTAAAATATTTTACTGAACCAATACTGTAGATTAGGAGCTGACCAAAGCGGCGTTACATATTTAAAATTGAGGAACTAAATGAGAGTAGCAAGGCTTAAGCGAAGCTTACTTCAAAGTGCGGGCGACAGGCATGCGGCAAATTTAGGATTAACTGAATGGAACCGTTAGGCTACGGGAGGAAGATCTGTGTAGTTACACCGATGATAGGGGAAGTAACTGGTGATTGGAGAAGTGCAGAAGGTGAACATGTCTGGATATTGGGTTGTTAGCGCTGAGTATGTGGAAACATGTGGTTAAACCAGTAACTGACCTAATGGCCATCTGTCCGTCTGTTGGCATAAGATAAGAATAACTTGATTCTTGAACAACTGTAAGATCATACGTGTTATGTAATTGAACTCATCATCATCTTTAAATTTCTCCTTTTTACGTGTATAATTATGCTGCATATCCACTTTTACAGTGAGTGGGTTTGAAATACTGCAGCACATTGCCGTCCCGAGGTGGGGAAGCCCCGACGCGTTGGACACATGACCGATTCAGTCATGTATTTTGTAACCATACCGATTGTAACTCCCCCACTCCCGGTACCGTAATAAAGCTTGATGCTTTAAATGATATTTTGTCTGATGTACTCTGTTGTATTCTAACTTCAAAACACCTCAAATAATACAGTGTGGAATTAAGAACTAATTTGAAGCACGTCATCCTGACGAATATTTTGTAATTATATATTAATTGGGAGATAGCGAAATTATCAAAAACTGGATGGTGTTGTGCACCTTAGTGATACTTTGATCTGCTTACTGTTATTGACCGTGGGCAAAGGAACTGGGCGGCAATCCCGATCGCATGAAAGAATCAAAGTTAATATCCGCATGTTCCGCCATTTGATAGTTCACTCTGGAGAGTGTCATAAACTCTTGTGGCCTTGTGTCCGCCAACGGAGAGCGACAGGAGAAGCATGTTCAAATCTTTATATGAAATCTTCGACTACATTCCTTCCATCGTTCTCTGTATTGTTCTTATTTTTTTCTACTACTGCGCTGTGTCATATGTCGTAAACCTTTCCCTCCTATCCCGCCTCATTGCTTCATTTGCACGGGTGCATGTCTCATCATATCCGACTGCATTAGAGTTGCCGTAGATAATCTGAAGCGGAATAAGCAATGCGAGGAAAACACAAATTGATGGAGGAAATCCGCGGGTCGGGCTGCATCTGTGCAGGGAATGGACAGACGGCGTTTTCTGTGGGGACCACGAAGTGTTCTGGGGAAAGGTCCTGTCAGGAAACGACACCTGTCTATCCCAACCACAAATGCTGCCTGACCCACTGAGTTCTGATCTGCTCTCCGCTGCAGCATGCGAAGGATTTGGAGAGGGCGTGAAAGTTTTAGTATATTGATGAAAATGTAACGGCGAGATGGCATGGCTTTAACGTAAGATAGCAAAGATCAATTGAAATGTGTGGGGCACGTTTCTTCACAGAGAGGGTAGCAGATGCCTGGCCGCGCTTCCAATGTTGGTGGTGGAGGCTGTTAATATCATGGAGTTCATGAGGCATTCCTATAGGCACATATATATGCAAATATATGAGGGATATGGATCATGTGTAAACAAATGACATTAATTTTACTTGACACCATGATAGGCCCAGATATTAGGGGCCGAAATGCCTTTTCCTGTGCTGTGGTGTAATGCACATCCCCCGTCCAGCACATTGTGTTATTCACACCCACCGCCCGGCTGAGAATCCTGTGTGACCCACACCCGCCGACCCGAGACGCAAACACGGTGTGATCCACAAATCTCCTAGCCGGGACACAAACACTGTGTAATCCACAAATCTCCGACCTCGGTCTCGGTCTGGTCCACACCTTGTCGTCCCAGAGCTCTGTTTTATCGACATCCCAGGATCCTGAAACTTTCATTGACACGCCAGAACCCAGGGGCCATGTGTAGGCTAAACACCCATCCCGCCATTGAGAACCGTGTGCAATCAGTGACACCATCTGTAATCCCAGGACACAGAACCCTGACCCGGTGTAATATACACTGCCACTCCACGGCTTGGACCCAATATAATACACAGTCTTGCGCCAGGACGCGGACATTGTTTCGTTCAGGATGTTTTCTTTCAATCCACACACGTCGCAACCTAAGTCTGTATAATATTCTACCCCACCCTAGGACCCAGAACACTGTGTGCTCCATAACCATATGTAATCAATTTGATTTGTCCGAGGACGATGTGAATCCGCGCCACCGAGCCCGCCTCTGTTTTTGATCCAAAACCTCCGTCACATAACCCTTTATGATCCCACCCGAGATTCAACCATTTGTAAACTTCCCTCCATTGATGAACTGTACACCGCAAGGGGCAGGAAGCGAGAGGGGAAGATCATCTCTGACCCCTTTCACACTGGCCACAATCTATTTCAATCACTTCCCTCTGGAAGGCGACTGCGGAATGTCAAAGCTGCCACAAGCAGATATCAAAACAGTTTTTATCCACGAGTAGTTGCCCTACTCAACAGCCAAAAATCTGTAGCCTCCCATTGATCTGGTAATTTGCTGGTTCACATGCTTGATCAATGGTATTTTATCATTAATGTTTTATTGTTATTAATGTTTAGTGTTTTCTGAGTCATTCGTAACTGTCACTGTAGGTCATATTGTTACTTATGGGCGGAGTACTAAGGCAAATTCCTTGTATGTGAATACTTGGCCAATAAACTAACTTACTTACTAATCAATATGATTTGTCCGAGAACGCAATGAATCCGCGGCACCGAGGTCGACGCTGCTTTTTGACCCCCAACCTCTTTCCCAGAAGTCCTTATGATCCCACCTCAGATTCCAGGACGCTGGGCATTGCAGGGACATGGGAACAGAACATACTTCGTCCGAGGACACGGTGCAAACATCACAGACTGGACTGGAACTATGTGTCACCCAAACCACCGTCCCGGGATCCAGGATTCTGTTTAATCAGTCCTTGCGTAATCAGCATCGCAGGTCGAGGACCATGTGCAATCCGCACCCCCGTTCTAGTACCCGGGACCTTTGTAATCCACACTCCCGTCTCTGGACATGGTTAGGTGTGAAATCTGCATCCCAGTTCCAGGGCCATGTGTAATCCACGCCACCATTCCAGCACCCTGGACCCTGTGTAATACACACACCCGCCCCAGCACCCGGGAACATGTGTAATCCACAATCCCGCCCAAGGATTCTTGCATTGCTTCAGCACACAGCACATAGTAATCACTTCCCTCTAGTAGACATTGACTACAAAACAGATCAGTGTGTCCATATAACATTATATAAAAACATACACACCTGAATATATAAAAAGATCACGTGCAAATAACAGACAATAGTTTAATAGCCTGATGGCTGTGGGGAAGTAGGTATTCATGCACCTGGTCCAGGAACAGAGGTAATCCACACCAACTCTCCTGCAGCCTAGACCATGTGTAATCCACAATCCCGCATCTGGATCCGGCTCCTTCTTTAATCAGCAACCCAGGTCCTGGACCAGAGGTAGTCCACACCACCTTTCCTGCACCCGAGACCCTGTGTAATCGACATTCCGTGTCGGGACCTGGTGATTTGTGTAACCTGCACCGCACGTCCGGGACCATGTGTAATCCACACTCCCTTTCCAGCACCCGGGAACCAGTGTAATGCAATCCAAGCCACGGTATTTCAAACCCTCGGACACGGAACCCTGTGTGTACACAAAACCCACTCCGATACACTGCAGGACTCAGGAGTACCCAATCGCCAGTCCCAGAACTGCTGCGGTCGTGGCAGATTATTATATCGTTGAAGGAATTGCTCCCTCTAGCCACTATGAACAGGCACGGGGTAAGGAGATGGCAACATTTTACGCATGGGAGATCTCCACGTGCCTTTCAAATCCTTTGAAAGATAAATCTTCAAACACAGTCATTTGGTTAATAGTTTATTTATCCTCGAAGTAAAACCGTAGGATATTCACCAAACTTCTTCTTGATAAGTATACTTTAATATTAGTCATACTCCAGCATGTGGCTCAGAAACGTTAGAAATTATATTAAATGTTGGAAAGCTCAGAAACGTGCTAGATAGCTCCGCATGTTGGAAACCTCAGACAAATGTCTCCTCCGAACAAACAAAAAAAAACACGTTTCTCCTAAGAATTTCAGCAGCAAACACGCCTCCGACTAGGTAATACATCCCACCCACATAATTATAGGCAGACAAAATTTAAAGGCAAATCCCACAATTATTGAAACACACAAATAAGCCTAATGGCCTCTACATCTCACATCGGCAGTGTGCACCAATGCTCAATCAAACCCCTGCTTGGAAAATACTGCAGCACATTCCCGTCCCGAGGAAGGGAAGCCCCGACGCGTTGGACACACGGCCGATTCAATCACGCAGCGATGGATTGAGGTATTGAGGGGTAGCCATTGGTCTCCACGAAGGAATTGGAGGATCTCGGGGGAACCTTCCGACAGGGATATTGTGGGAGGCAGGGGCAACGCTGTCAATGCCGTGGATGTTTTTTCCCAATACCCACCCGCCAGACACGACCCATCCGCATGGCCCATGCTCCCCTCCGGCAGACAGGTGCTCGCCTCAACGCGGCACGCCAGCATACCGCCAGACAAGTGGACCCCTCCTCCAGACACGTATGTCCCTCGGTTAGAAACATTCCCCTTCCGTGAAACGCGTCTCCCTCTCGGTAAGACACGTCTCCCCCTCCGTTAAATAAGTCTCCCTCTCCGTCAGACACGTCCGACTCTCCGCCAGACACGTCAGTCGCTCCGCCAGACAGGTTGGACTCTCTTCCATATACATCTGTCTCTCGTGACAGACACGCCTGCTCCTCTGCACAGACACCGTCTGGTCCTCCACCACACACACGTGCCACTCCACTAGACACCACAGCCCCACCAGGCGGACACGACTCCCGGTCAAAGGCCATTGTAGAGGCAGCCACCGCAGCAATTCGGAAAACATACTAATTCGGAAAGTTAACTGGTGAAAAAAAGTTGGGATAGATTTAGTTCAAAAGCTGGCAGATGGGACAAGTTGGCAAATGGCCCATGCTTTGAAAAATAGATACGTAGATACATAGAAAATATGTGCAGGAGGATGCCATTCGGCCCTTCGAGCTAGCACCGCCAATCATTGTGATCATGGCTGATCGTCCCCAATCAATAACCCGTGCCTGTCTTCTCCCTATACCCCTTGATTCCACTAGCACATATAACCTTATCTAACTCTCTCTTAAATCCATCCAGTGATTTGGCCTCCACTGCCCTCTTTGGGATAGTATTAGCTATCCTCCAATACAGAGGAACTGATGCTGAATCTATTGAACATTGGAAAATGATCACCAATGCGTCCACTATTTCTAGAATCACCTCCCTGAGGACCCTGGGATGCACACCATCAGGCCCAAGGTATTTATCATCCTTCAGTCCCATTAGCCTACCCAATACTATTTATCGCCGAATGAACATTACTGTCGGTTCCTCTACCCTCTTAGATCCTCTGTCCTCCAGTACATCTGGGAGATAGTGTCTTCCTTAGTGAAGACAGATTCGAAGTACCTGTTCAATTCTTCTGTCACGTCCTTGTTACCCATAATAATTTCACCCACGTCTGACTTTGCTACTCTTTTTCCCTTAATATATCTAAAGAGTTTTTTTTACTGTTCTTCTTTACATCCCTGGCCAGTTTCCCTTCGTACTTCATCTTTTCAGTCCGCATTGGCCGTTTTGTTTCCTGTGTTGTCCTAAGAAATTGTCCAAATCCTTTGGCTTCCGGCTACTCTTTGCTGTGTTATAGCTCTTTTCTTTTAGTTTTATTCTATCCCTAACTTCTCTTGCCAACCACGATTGCCTCCTACTTCCCTTAGAATCTTTCTTCCATTTTGGAATGAAATGATCCTGCGTCTTCCGGAATATGCCCAGAAATTCCTGCCATTGCTGTTCCACCGTCATTCCTGCCAGGATCCCTTTCCCTTGGTCAGCTTCTCTCTCATGCCTTCATAGTCCCCTTTGTTCAACTGCATCACAGCCACATCCGATGAAACCTTCTCCTTCTCAAATTTCAGATTAAAACTAATCATATTATGATCACTACCTCCAAGCGGTTCCTTTACTTCGAGTTCTCTTATCATATCTGGTTCATTGGACAACACTAAATCCAGAATTGCCTTTTCTCTGGTCGGCTCCATTACAAGCTGCTCCAAGAATTCATCACGGACGCACTCTACAAACTATCTTTCTTGGGGTCCCGAAAAAAACGCATTTTACCAGTCTACCTGCATATTGAAATCCCTCATCACCACAGTGGCATTACCTTTGTTAAATGTCAGTTTAAACTCCTGCTGCAACTTACACCCAACATCCGGGCTACTATTTGGGGGTCTGTAGATAACACCAATTAGTGTTTTCTTGCCTTTACATTTCCTCAACTCAATCCACAGTGACTCTACCTCTTCAGTCCCCATGTCTTCCCTAGCAAAGGACTGAATTACATCCCTCACCAGCAGAGCAACCCTCCCCCCCCCCCCCCCGTCCTCTTCCCACCTGCTTGTCCTTTGTATGGGATGTACAACCCTGAATGTTAAGTTCCCAGGCCAGAACCTCCTGCAGCCACGTCTCAGTAATCCCCACAATGTCATATCCACCAACCACTAACTGAGCCTCAAGCTCATCTACTTTACTTCTTATACTTCGCGCATTCATATGCAATACGTTTAATTCCTTACGCATCTCACCTTTCACATCGATCCCTATTCCACTTGGTCATAATCTCCTATCCCTTGTGAGCTTTCTTTCCTGTTAATTCTGGGGTCAATAACTATCCTTTACTCTCGTTCCCTTTAAATCCGTGCTTGACTATCCCATTTGACACCCCCCCCCCCCCCCCCCCCCCTTATTTAGTGGTCAAATATCGTGTGGTTGAATCATAATTGTGAGTATTGCTAATACGATGTTGAAATACCATGAGGTAATGTTAATGTTCTCGTTTTCGTCTACCTGATCCCACGGGAAGACTAACTCTAAGAGATATCAAGCCTTCCTCCAGAACGCGCTGTCAGTTTCATTCCAGCATCGAACATTGAGCTTCTCTCTCGCTGCTCTCCAGGATGAAAATTATATTCACCGATTATCCGTTGGTTCTGCTGCCTTCCATAGTCCAGGCAGGAATGATTTATTACCCGATAATAGCAGTGCTTGGAATTTTTGGTAAGTAATTGGGTCTCTGTTACTTTTCGTGCATACACGCATTTTTACACGCATGTTGGCAGATATGTGACGTTTAGAGTTCCCTGTCCTCCAATCCATTGAAAGACGACTATGGCCGTGCTTCTGAATGGCTGAACTCAGTAATACCACGTTTCGTTCACGTGAAATGGACATTTTCAAAAGGAACTGCTGCAGTTGGTTGAAATGATGTAATGTCTTTCATTAATGTTCTGTTTGACTGAAACTTCCTGCAGTCAATAAAATATTTTGTGTTTACCTTATTGTTTCACTTCATCAGCGAAACGCCCCTCATATCGGGTGACATCAGGTAACGTCTCGTCATTTAAAGGTGTACTAATCCTTTCTTACATATCGCTTCTGTGCACACGTATATTGCGAGCCGTTCGGTTTCATCAAATACACTCTGGTTTCTGAGCAAATATGACACCGGCTGCGTTGACGTTGGCCAGAATATCTCCACTGCTTTACATCCAGGTGAAGGATATTATTCATCAACATTGACAACCTGAATTATTTTCTAGATTATGGTCTCCATTTATTGATTTTCTGAAAGGGTAAATTGGTCCAGCACGGGAAACTGACTGAAGCTTGAAACCAGGAGTGATGAATAGTTCCGTTTTATAATGTACGGACCTATCTCCAAAGCTGCATTATTGGTAATTTATTCTATTTTTCTGATCGTTTTTTCTTTCCGTTCTGTCTATCTATGAAAAAAATAAACAAGTAGAAGCTGTGTTAATATGTGATTGATAAACGAGGACCCCAACTATTTTGATAGTTGGGATCCCAACTATTACCAATATGCAATTGAAAAAACAAAGTGTGTTTCGAGTATGATGTGTATATGCTTCCAGTAAAAATATGATTATACAACCCAAAAAACATTGCAATGTCTGCCATGGGTGGATATCCACTGTTAGCAGGACCAAACATAGTCTCTCAAGGGGAAGCTCAAAGTTTCATTTTCTACGCATTGGTCTGTCCATGCGCGTGAGAAGCAGTTGCCTTCGAAGACTTCTGTGACATCTGTTCAGTAACAACATCGCTGCCGCAAGGAATCCATTGCACCGAGCAAACGGCTGATGGAATGTCCCGTCTCTGCGTGACACTGGTCAGAATCTCAGGTGCGGGTGTGGCGGTTCCGATATCCTCACAATGTGTCTGTAAACAGCAATAGGGAAAATGAGACATTTAGAAACATAGAAACATAGAAAATAGGTGCAGGAATAGGCCATCCGGCCCTTCGATGCTGCACCGCCATTCAATATGATCATGGCTGATCTTCCAGATCAGTATCCGGTACCTACCTTCTCTCCATACCCCCTGATCCCTTTAGCCACAAGGGCCACATCTAACTCCCTCTTAAATATAGCCAATGAATTGGCCTCAACTACCTTCTGTGGCAGAGAATTCCACAGATTCACCGTTTTCTGTGTGAAAAATGTTTTTCTCATTTCGGTCCTAAAAGATTTCCCCCTGATCCTTAAACTGGGAGCCATTGTTCTGGACTTCCCCAACATCGGGAACAATCTTCCTTCATCCAGCCTGTCCAACCCCTTAAGAATGTTGTAAGTTTCTATAAGATCCCCCTCAATCTTCTAAATTCTAGCGAGTAGATGCCGAGTCTATCCAGTGTTTCTTCATATGGAAGTCGTGACATGTCAGGAATCAGTCTGGTGAACCTTCTCAGTACTCCCTCTATGGCAAGAATCTTCTAAATTATTGCGAATTAAATTATACAATTTATAACTGGCTTGACGTTACCGAGAGTCATAGGCCAAGAGCGGTGAATGTCTGATGAATTGAAATGATAAAGTG
>OY740824.1:5990391-6092818 GCA_963514005.1 Raja brachyura | reverse complement strand
GAACGGAGACCATATTCTAATAAATATTTCAGCTTTTTCATTTAAGACAAATCTATTTTTTTTTCCAGATTTAAGGTCTCCGACATCTCCGTAATCCACATTTTGATTGTGGGGATGCGGTTTTTTTCCAAAATTTTAATATTAATTCTTTCCCAGTTATTATACTATAATCAAGGAAATTTATTTGCTTTATTGTAAGTTTTAGGTATTGTTCAGATATGCCCAGCATTACTAATTTAGGATCGGGCTCCAGTTGAGTATTAACCACTATGGAATAATTAAAAAAATATCCACCCAAAATGTTTTAATTTTTATGCAACTTACAAGGGTATGGATTAAATTAGCCTCAGAATATTGACATTTATCGCAGATAGGAGAAATATTAGGAAAAATTCTATTTAATTTTGTTTTAGTATAATGCGATCTATGTAATATGTTAAATTGTATTAAATAATGTCTGACGTTTAACGAACATTGATGTATATGTTGCAAACTTTCATCACAAATATCTTTCATTACGGGATGAACTAATTCATTTTCACATGCTTTTCTATGTAACTGCGTCGACGGATTCTCACTATCTAAATAATATTATAAATGTAAGATATTAATTTGACTGTGTTGGGGTATTTATTCAAACATTCATCTAGAATATCTGGCTCTCTAGTTCTATATTCTTGAGTATGTGATTTAACATATCTTTCAGTTGCAAATATCTAAAAAAAATGTTTGAATGTAATCCATAATTCTGCTGTACCTCCTGAAACGAAAGGACCATACCTTTTCTATGAAGATGTCCCACCTTTTTAATTCCATAATGTTTCCATTGTGCAAAACCTTTATCCAATACTGAAGGCTTAAGTGAAGGGTTATTTGCAATAGGGAGCGAAAGTGATAAATTATTTAATTTTAATGTATTTTTTATTTGTTTCCAATTCGAATACCACTATGTATTATTGGATCTTCAGTATAGATTATTTTATTCAATTTTTTAGGAGTTAACAGAATCGGGCCAATTTCAAACGGCAGGCAATCCTCCTTTTCCATCTTTAACCAGTCTAGTTGTTGATCCATATGTTCCAACCTGACATTGACTGCCCAGAAATAAAATAAGAAATTTGGTAATGCTAATCCTCAATTCGTCTTGGGTTTACATTAGTGTTTTTTACTTATTCTGTGATTCTTATAATCCCCCCAAAAAAACGTGTTACAATAGATTCGACTTTTTTAGAGAAATTTCAAGGGAGATATATCGGAATTGATTGAAAGAGGTATAGAAGTTGAGGAAGGAAGTCATTTTAATAGCATTAATTTTACCGAGCATTGAAAAGGGAAGTGTTTTTCCAATTTTGAATATTCTTATGCAATATATTAAGTAAAGGTACGAAATTTGATTTAAATAACGGAGTATATTTCTTGGTCACATCAATTCCTAAGTACTTAAATTATGCATTCACTATTTTAAAAGGTGATTGTTGCAATATATATAAAGTAGGTTCCATTATTGCCATAATCTCACTCTTATTCCAATTGATTCTGTATCCGAGAATAAACCAAATTGAGTTATAAGATTTAACAGGTTAGGGATGCTAATTTCCGGATTTGTAATATATAGTAATACATCATCTGCATATAGAGAAATTGTATTAACTGTATTTTCAGTGTTATACCCATATATTTCTGGATGTGCTCGAACTCTTTCTGCTAGAGGTTCAATAGCAAGGGCGAATAGTAACGGGGATAGCGGGCATCCTTGTCTGCAACCTTTATATAAATCCATTTTTTGATAACATATGATTTGTCATTATTCTGGCTGCTGGGTTGGTATATAGAAGCTTCACTCATGTACTAAACTTCTCACCTAATTGAAAATTTTCCATCACCGAAAATAAGTAGGGCCAATTCAACTTGATCGAATGCTTTCTCAGCATCTAGCGAAATTACTGCTAAATCTACATTAGCTATTCGATTTGAGTATATAATGTTAAATAATCGTCTCAGATTATAATATGAATAACGTTTTGGAATAAAGCTCGTTTGATCGGGGTGTATTAATTTATGAATCACTAAGCCTAATCTATGTGCTAAAATTTTGGTATATATTTTCTGATCGGTGTTTAAGAGAGCAATTGCTCTATATGGACCTGGGTCTTCAAGGTCCTTATCCGTTGTTGATATACGTATTATTGTTGATTAATTTAAAGTTTCTGGAAGTTTCTGTTGCAGGAATGCTTGAGTATATAATGTATGTAGGCGTGGCGAGATCAAACCATGAGTTTTTTAAAAATAGAATTCACTATTTAAACCATCTGGGCAAAGCAGCCTTTCCATTTGTTAAAGAAATAACATATTCTTCAATATCTCTTACTGATATTTCAGCCCCTAATAATTCCCTCTCTTTCAAGTCTAAACAAGTGAGGGTACAATTCTGTAAGAATAATTCAATTCCTGCAAAACCCACTGCCGTTTTGGTTGAGTAAAGTGTTTGATAGTAGTGAGAGAATCTATCATTAATATCCTTGGGTAGTGTTAATATTTCTCCCGTATCTGATTTAATTTTATGTTTGTTGTGAGACCCGAAACACCCGATGACTCCAGGTCACATCACTGAGGATGCGTCCCAGCGCATCTAGAAGATGCATATTTTTCACATTGAAGTCTGGCTCAGCCAGTGGCTCCTAGGAATAGACTGGGTGACAACCAAGAATAGTTTGGTGACTACTGGAGAGACAGTTGACGGCACGGAAAGATGGCACCCGGAAAGGCTGGGTTAGCACCCAGTCTGTGTCTTTCGTGAGAAAGACACCCAACAAAGCTACGGAAAGGCCTAATGAACCATCGTGGCCTGAACATCCATCAGGCGAGAATGAAATGCTCGGACAAGGAGAAAGAGGTGCAACGCACAGGCCTTGAACCTGGTGAGACGCAGGAGGAGCCCGGCCGGGAGTCACCCACAGAGCCCAGTCGTTCCATGCACTAAAGTCTCCCAATCCCTGCAGAGTAGTATTATGAAGGCTGAATCCGTGGGCTGTTGCTGCTGGGAAGCAAGTCGGGGCCTGATCAACCCCGGCTAGGTCGCCTGGGCGAGGTTGTCTGATGTTGTGAGACCTGAAACACCCGATGACTTCAGGTCACATCACCGAGGATGCGTCCCAGCGCATCTTGAAGATGTATATCTTTCACATTTCCCCTTCCTGTTTCCGAGTTGGCGTGCTAGTAATTTTTGTGATTTATCACCAAATTCAAAGTGTAACTGTTTAGTCTTTTGATAAAATTTTATGATTTGGTCTGAGTATATTTGGTTTAACTTATATTTGAGTGCAGCAATTTTATTATGTATTATCATAGAAGGCGCGATTGCATTTTCCATATCTAATTGCCTGATTTCCATTTCAATACCAGTTGTTTGGCGAGGTTCTCTTTATTACCCCTTATTATCAGTCATTCCACTTAGTTTGGTCTTAAATGTTAAAGTAGCATAGTCCGAAATTATAATATTATGATATTTCGAATTATAAGTAAATGGGATAAGTTTAGAATCTACTAAAACGTAGTCTATCCTTGAATAGGTTTTATGTACTGATGAGTAAAATGAGTATTCCCTGCCACATGGATTTTCAATTCTCCAAACATCCTTGATATTGGTAGTATTGATGTATGAGTTTAATAATTCGCTTGTCTTGGATTTTGCTTATCTTTGCCTTGATGATCTATCAAGATAGGAATCTAGTGCACAATTTAAATCTCCACCGATTATCAAATTATGTTGTGTGAGCTCCGGGATAGTAGTAAGTATATTCTTAAAAAAACATAGGATTATCAAAATTTGGTCCATAGACATTGAGAAAAATATAATTCACCCACTAGTATAATATATATACCCTAGGTGTCCGCAATAGTTGACATGTGTTTAAAAGGTATAGCTTTACGAATTAAAATTGCAACACCTCTGGCCTGATGAGAAAATGAAGGGTGATATGTTTCAGCGATCCATTTTGCTTTCAATCTATGTTGTGCGTCATTTTTAAGGTGGGTTTCTTGAAGAAATGTTATAAATGCTTTGAGTGATTTTAAGTTTGCTAATACCTTACCTCTCTTGATTGAGTCATTAATTCCCTTAACATTCCAACTACAAAAAGTAATTCCTTGGCCCCCGGTTTTTCTATTAACGTCTTGCATCTTGTGGTTCAGTGGTCTAGAAAAGAGCAGATAGCTCAGCACCGTAGACCCGACATTCACCGGAACACAGGACAGATGAGTTGTAAAACTAGTTCAATTAAATCTTCCTCACGGACACATGTCCTCAATAATACTTGTAAATTATTCAAGTTTAAAATTGTAATTAAGTAAAAAATACAAAAAGTAAAAAAATAAAAAATAATAAAGTGTAAGGAACAAAAATAAACTACATCTAAATTTAGTGTAGTTAGTGCTAGCCACACTAACGTGGCTGACCATCTAAGGACTTCCGTAGATAAAAAAAATATTCCTAGCTCCACGCTTTAAAAAAAATGAATATAAGTAATTTACGAGATTAAATTAAAACTATTTTGGTCCAGAGTGTTAGTAATCACATAGTGAGAGACTATTACTCTCTTAGTTAATTATTAGTCAAGTGTTAGTCTGATGTAAATAAAGGAAGAACACAAAAAGTTCAAATTATTATGATATCTAAATTATACTTTTTCTTACATTTCATGTTTTTAACTAATTATTCCAATAATAATAACAATTGTGTTTAATGATTAGTAATTGTTAGTAAAAATTAATGCTGAAATATTAGAACAATATGTCCATAACAGGAGGGAGTGCACAGTTATCATTATCAGCTTTCATTTGTCCTTGAATAAAGCGAATTAATGTTCCATTTATTCTCAGCAGGATGACGATATTATATCAATGTTATTCAGTCCTCTACTCGAATCCACAATCTTTTGGGCATACGCCAATGCTTTCTTGTGATTAGTAAAAAACTGTTCCTTCTGCAGATAAGTAACTGTTGGTCTTGCAGGTACAGCAATCCATTTTTCAAGTCGTCTATCTTCTTTAGAATCTCTCTTGTCTCGGAGAATAACGCTCTCCTTCTGACCACCTCTGCAGGGTAATCTCGAAATATGCTCATTTTGTCTCCATGAAGCATAAGATTTATTGTGCCAGCAATTGTTTTCATGATATACTCCAAAACATGATCGTGTTGGACCTTCACTATCAGCTGCCTTGGTGGGGGGGGGGGGGGGGGGGGGGCGTTCGGATCGAGCGAAGTCCACGAACTCTGTGTGCTCGGGCTTATGATCTAAATTCAAAACTTTTTTTAATAAGTCTGCGGCAAAGACACAGATATCTTTATTTCCTTCTTTACCTCATGAACGCACGCAATTCTTAAATTCTGACATCTCTGACGACCCTCCAAGTCAATACATTTTGCAGTTACTTTATGCAGTAGATCTGATAAACGCTTGTTCTCGGCAAGGAGCGTGTCTGCAGTTTCTTCAAGTAAGTTATGGCCTCAGCGTGTTGCCCCAGTTGTTGACCCATTGCAGTGAAGATCGACTCCAGCTTATCATTAAAGGTGGTTTCATTCGACTTAATTTTGTCGCTAACTTCATTGATTTAAGTCAAAATTTACTGACATTTCCTCCTTCATATTAGTCAGTTTCATGCGCACAAGATAAGTCATTTTATTTTCAAACTCTAAGAAGTCTTCTTTAATCTGTTTTTTAAGACTTTTCAGTATTTCTTTAATATTCAATTCTTTGTTAAAGCTTATCAATTCTTCTTTAATACTTGCAATTTCCCTTGTGATGAAGTTGCGAAGATCCTCCATTTCACTTTTCTTTATCTTTGTCTTCTGGGCCTTTGAGATGTCCTCCTGGGGCGACGATAAAACTGAGCCCGAGGCTTCGGTCGGGCCTACTTCCTCCTTCGGTTGTTTTCCTCTTGTAGTTTTTTTAATCGGTTCCTTTGTGGGGATCGAGTTACCGACATTAGGTCTCCAAAGTCGCGATCTGATGACGTCACGCAGGCTACCGGTGCGATTTCTGCAGATCACTTATTTATTTTACTCCCGCTTTTTTTCGTTTTTTTTCGCGTGGAGCTAGCTGGCACTCACCCTACTCCACCATTAGCGCCACGGGAAGTCCAAATAAACAGTTTTGAAATACATAAAGTAGCCCAGACACAATATCAGTTGTTAATGCACATAGATGAATTGGATACATATTGAGCGTTTACTGTACACTTAAGTTAATGTGAATTAAAAGTTGTTTTTAATTGTAAGTATAGCAAAACATTTTATTGATGTGAATCGCAAAGTATGTTATGAAATGCAACTCTGTTGAAATATAACTTATTCAATCGCGAAGTTGTTTAGAAATCTAACTGCATATCTGTTAAAAAATAATGCAACTCGTAAAATAAATCTTAATCAATGTAACCGCCAAGTAACCGCCAAGTAAATACAACTTTTTTAAATAAAGGAGCAGAGTAAAAGGGCCTTTAATTGCGACTGTAAATCAGTGGAATTGCGAAGGATTTGAATCTGAATCAAAGTATTTGGGAAGTAGTTTTAAAAATATAATCTGGGTAAGATTTTAAATTGTATTAAGTGTGTCTTACATTAATTTAACATTTATGCACATTTAATAAATATTCTTCCCACTTTTCTTTGGGAATTTTTATACTTAATTATTTTTCCCAGTCTCTCCTGATACCTTTTGTTGTTGGTATTTCTGCGTTTAGAATAATATTAAATATACATGATATTAGGTTTGCTGATTCTGCCTTTGTATTAATTACTTCTTCCAGTAAGTCTGGAGACATATTTTCATAGTCTTATGCGAATTTCTTCAGATAGTCACAGGTTTGGTAATATTTAAAATACTGATTGTTTCCCAAATTGTATTGTAGTTGTACTTGTTTAAATGATAATAGTTTCCCCCAATTCATACACATCTCCGAAGATTTTAATTCCAGCTCTTTCCCATTGTATAAATGCTTTATCTATAGTTGAAGGTTTCAACGAGGGGTTTTTACCGATTGGAGATAAGAGAGAAAATCTCTTAATTTTAAATTGTGTTTTATTTGTTTCCAAATTCTAATTGTACTGTATATAATTGGATTATTGTTGTAATTTGTATATTTCATCGACGGTTGTGAGAGAAGGATTGCTCCACTATTGTAAGGAGAGCATTCCTCTTGTTCCACAATCGTCCAATCCGGTTGCTGGGGAGAGTTATCCAGCAATTGGATCATGTTTCTGATATTTACAGACCAGCAGTAATACATAAAGTTGGGGAGCGTTAATCCCCTACTACTTTGGGTTTATTTAGATGAGCTCTTTGTATTCAGTGGGACTTATAATCCCAAATAAAATTTGTGATATCTGACTTATGATTTGTGACTCCAAAAGCAGACTGGATTATCTTCGGAAGATAGCCCTGAATTAAAAGTTTTTCAAAAGACTCTATTTGAATATGGCTTAATAACTGGAAAAAAGCTTAACATTCTGGAACTATACTCTATACCAACAGTTAATATGTGGATTTCAACTGTGTTCGAAACACTACACTTGGAAGAAATGAGACGCCGACTAGCAGGAAAATCAGACAGTTTCTATAAGACGTGGCCTGCATTTCTAAATCTACTACAAGGATAAGTTGCACTAATACCTCAAAAAAGTACCGGTGTCGGGTCTTGGTAAAAGGGGAAGAAAAACTGCTGAGTTGGTCGACTCTCTCTCTCTCTCTCTCTCTCTCTCTCTCTCTCTCTCTCTCTCTCTCTCTCTCTCTCTCTCTCTCTCTTTCTCTCTCTCTCTCTCTCTCTCTCTCTCTCTCTCTCTCTCTCTCTCTCTCTCTCTCTCTCTCTCTCTCTCTCTCTCTCTCTCTTTCTCTCTCTCTCTCTCATCTCTCTCTCTCTCTCGTTCTCTATCTCTCCCCCTCTCTCTCGCTGTCTCTCTCTCTCTCCCTCTCTCGCTCTCTCTCTCTCTCTCTCTCTTATCTCTTTCTCTCTCTCTCTTTCCCTCTCTCTATCTCTCTGTCTCTATCTCTCTGCCTCTCTGCCCTGTCTGTCTGTCTGTCTGTCTGTCTGTCTGTCTGTCTGTCTGTCTGTCTGTCTGTCTGTCTGTCTGTCTGTCTGTCTGTCTGTCTGTCTGTCTGTCTGTCTGTCTGTCGGTCTCTCTCTGTCTCTCTCTCTCTGTGTCTCTCTCTCTTTATCTCTTTCTCTCTCTCTCTCTTTCCCTCTCTCTCTCTCTCTCTCTCTCTCACTCTCTCTCTCTCTCCCCCTCTCGCTCTCTCTCGCTCTCTTTATCGCCCTCTCGCTCTCTCTCTCTCTCTCTCTCTCTCTCTCTCTCTCTCTCTCTCTCTCTCTCCCTCTCTCTCTCTCTCTCTTTCTCTCTTATCTCTGAGACATTGCGTTCATTCCTGTTGCTTCCCCTATACCTACTCTTCCTCACAACTTCTCGCTGTCGCTTTATCCAACTGTATGTATGTTAAAAAATAATGCAACCCGTAAAATACATTTTAACCAATGTAACCGCCAAGTAATCGCCAAGAAAATGCAAAGTTTTTAAAATAAAGGAGCATAGTAAAAGGGCCTTTAATTGTGACTGTAAATGAATGCAATAGCGAAGTATTCCTCTGAAACAATGTTTTTTTTAATCCAACTCATTTTAAATAAATGTGATTCACTGCATGGAAATCTTGCAAAAAAGTTAATCAATTCAATTGCCAAGTGTATCTTCCATAAATGTTAATCAATGAAAATGCCGTCTTGTTTTCGAGCAACAGTCTAATTAAAGTATAAAATCGTGAAGTAATAACCAAAATGCTAAATGTCCTTTTTTTAAATTGAAATGGTAAATAGGGACTTCCGGTGGCGCAATGACGTCTTAGACCTGCGCCATTTAGCTCCGCTCCGCTAAATCCGGCAAAATCGCCGAAAATCCCATTCGGACAGAAGTAGAAACATAGAAACATGGAAAATAGGTGCAGGAGTAGGCTATTCGGCCCTTCGAACCTGCACCGCCATTCAATATTTCCATACACCCACCACACCTTTTGTGAAAGGTGTGACCTTTCACCTTTTCACCTTTTGTGAAAGGCCACACCTTGAGTCATCCCGCTCGACTTTTGAGGGACAGGGACGATTGGCTGATCGCGGAGTTTCCCAGGGGCTGCTCGCGGGCGTTCTGTGTGTTTGTCATTATTCATCAAACATCTTCTGTACCTGCTTGGCGTCTGATCCTTTCCTGACCTCATTCAGGCCATTACAACTGGTGACGCTGACGTTCATTAGGGATTAGGTTAGGTAAGGATGAGGTGCAGCGAGACCTGGGCGTCCTTGTACACGGGTCACTGAAAGATGGCGTGCAGGCACAGCAGGCAGTGAAGAAAGCGAATGGAATATTGGCCTTCATAACAAGAGGATTTCAGTATAGAAGTAAGCAGGTTCTTCTGCAGTTGTATAGGGTTCTGTAAGATCACATCTGGAATATTGTGCGCAGTTTTGGTCTCCTAATTTGAGGAATGACACCCTTGTAATTGAGGCAGTGCAGCGTAGGTTCACAAGATTGATCACTGGGATGGCGGGACTGTCATATGAGGAAAGACCGAAAAGGTTAGGCTTGTATTCACCGGAGTTTACAAGAATGAGGGGGAATCTTTTAAAAACATATAAGATTATTAAAGGAGTGGGCAAACTAGATGCAGGAAAAATGTTCCCAATGATGGACGAGTCCAGAACCAGGGGCAACAGTCTTGGAATATAGGGGAGGTCATTTAAGACTGAGGGGAGAGACGTTTTCACTCAGAGAGTTATGAATTAATGGAAGTCCCTGCCACAGAGGGCAGTGGAGGCCAAATCACTGGATGGATTTAAGAGAGAGTTGGATAGAGCTCTCGGGGCTAGTGGAATCAAGTGATATGGGGAGACGGCAGGCACGGCTTATTGATAGGAGACGAACAGCCATGATCACAATAAATGGCGGTGCTTGGGTCGAAAGGCCGTATGGCCACCTGCTGAAGGTATTTTCTATGTTTCTATGTTTCTATGTTTGATCACGCATCGGGGTGGAAAGCAACGCCGTTGCGCTGAATCTCCAACTTTGTGGACTGAAGAGCCTGATGTCTACTTCCAGCAGACAGAGGCACAGTTTGCTCTGCGAAGGTTGACGGTGGATGAAACTAAGTTATTTTACGTGGTCAACGCTCTTGACCAGGCGACTGCGAGGTGGGTCAAATCTGAACTCAACGCCCCGCGTTAACTTTCAAATATGGGGGCCTTACGCCCCTGTCCCACTTAGGAAACTTGAACAGAAATATCTGGAGAATTTGCGCCCCACCGAAGGTTTCCGTGCGGTTCTCGGAGGCTCCCAGAGGTTTTTGTCCTCCGGCAACTACCTTCAACTAGCATCACAACCGCCTTCGACAACATAATTACCGATTTTTAAAACGGAAACCACTTTCGACCATTAGGGAGACTGACAACATCTTTCTGGAAGCTCGGCGAACCGCACGGAAACCTTGGATGGGGCGCAATGTCACTAGAGGTTTCCGTTCAGGTTTCTAAAGTGGGACAGGGTCTTAAAGGGACTGCTTATCAGGAGATTTGGCTTTAACGAAACTGAGCGGGCAGTTCGGATTCTCTGAATGGACGACGTAGGTGTCCGCCGGCCGTCGTCCCACCTGGAGAACATGCTCGTCATTATGGGTGACCACGAACATAGTTTTTCTAATTTAAAGGGTTACACAAAAAGCTGGAGAAACTCAGCGGGTGCAGCAGCATCTAAGGAGCGAAGGAGATAGGCGACTTTTCAGGTCGAGACCCTTCTTCAGACTGGTCAGGTATCAGGGAAACGAGAGATATAGACAGTGATGTGGAGAGATAAAGAACAATGAATAAAAGATATGCAAAAAAGTATCGATGGTAAAGGAAACAGGCCATTGTAAGCTGTTTGTAGTGTGAAAATGAGAAGCTAGTGCGACTTGGATGGGGGGGAGATAGAGAGAGAAGGAATGTCAGGGCCAGAGGGTTGAGGGAGAGGTGGAAAGGGGAGGAGTCAACCTGGGTTAACAGAATTGAGAACATTCAATGTTTAAGCCCAGAGGATGCAGACTCCCCAAGCGGAATATGAGGTACTGTTCCTCCAACTTGCGGTGTTGCTCACTCTGGCCGTGGAGGAGGCCCAGGACCGAGAGGTCGGATAAGGAATGGGAGGGGGATTTGAAGTGCTGAGCCACCGGGAGGTCTGGTTCATTATTGCGGACCGAGCGGAGGTGTTCGGCGAAAGGATCGCCCAGCTTGTTCTTACCGATGTAGATCAGCTGGCATCTGGAGCAACGGATGCAGTAGATGAGGTTGGAGGAGGAGCAGGTGGGCCTCTGTCGGACTTGGAAGGACTGCTTGTGTCCCTGAAAGGAGTGGATGGGGGAGGTGAAGGTACAAGTGTAGCATCTACAAGGGAAATACATTAAAAAAATCTGCAGGAAATAGCAGTGGAACGGGGGTCAAATAAGATGGAGGAACTGAGTGAAATCCAGATTAGCCGGGAGGTGGTGTTGGTTAAATTGAATGGATTGAAGGCCGATAAATCCCCAGGGCCAGATAGTTTGCATCCCAGAGTACTCAAGGAGGTAGCCACAGAAATAGTAGATGCATTAGTGATAATTATTCAAAATTCCTTAGATTCTGGAGTAGTTCCTGAGGATTGGAGGGTAGCTAATGTAATCCCACTTTTTAGAAAAGGAGGGTGAGAGAAAGCGGGGAATTACAGACCAGTTAGTCTAACATCGGTAGTGGGGAAAGTGCTAGAGTCCGTTATTAAAGATGGGATAGCAGCGCATTTGGAAAGTGATTAAATCATTGGACAAAGTCAGCATGGATTTACCAAAGGCAAATGATGTCTGACAAATCTGATAGCATTTTTCGAGGAGGTAACTAGTAGAGTGGATAAGGGAGAACCAGTGGATGTTTTATATCTAGACTTGCAGAAGGCTTTCGACAAGGGAATTCAATGCAAGATCTCCAAATTTGCAGATCACACCAGTTAGGTGTGAGGAGGATGCTTGGAGGCTGCAGGGTGATTTGGATAGGCTGAGTGAATGGGCAGATGCATGGCAGATGCAGTATAATGTGGATAAATGTGAGGTTATCCACTTTGGTGGCAAAATCATGAGGGTAGACTATTATCTGAATGGTGGCAGATTAGGAAAAGGGGAGATGCAACGAGACCTGGGTGTCATTGTACACCAGTCATTGAAAGTAGGCATGCAGGTGCAGCAGGCAGTGAAAAAAGCAAATTGTATGTTAGTATTCATAGCGAAAGGACTTGAGTACAGGAGCAGGGAGGTTCTACTGCAGTTGTACAGGGTTTTGGTGAGGCCACACCTGGAGTATTGCGTACAGTTTTGGTCTCCAAATCTGAGGAAAGACATTCTTGCCATAGAGGGGGTACAGAGAAGATTCACCAGACTTATTCCTGGGATGTCAGGACTTTCATATGAGGAACGACTGGATAGACTTGGCTTGTACTCGCTGGAATTCAGAAGATTGAGGGGGGATCTTATTAAAACTTACAACATTTTTAAGGGGTTGGACAAGCTAGATGCTGGAAGATTGTTCCCGATGTTGGGGAGCCCAGAACAAGGGGTCACAGTCTAAGGATAAGGGGGAATCCCTTTAGGACCGAGATGAGGAAAACATTCTTTACAAAGAGAGTGGTGAGTCTCTGGAATTCTCTGCCACAGAAGGTAGTTGAGGCCAGTTCATTGGCTATATTTAAGAGGGCGTTAGATGTGGCATGTGTGGCTAAAGGGATCAGGGGGTATGGAGAGAAGACAGGTACGGGATACTGAGTTGGATGCTCAGCAATTATCACATTGAGTGGCGGTGCAGGCTCGAAGGGCCGAATGGCATACTCCTGCACCTTTAGTTCTATGTTTCTATGTTTGTATGAACCGCTTGCAGGTAGTGATCATAATATGATTCGTTTTAATCTGCAATTTGAGAAGGAGAAGCTTAAATCGGAAGTGGCTGTGATGTAGTTGAAAAAAGGGGACTATGAAGACATGAGAGAATAGCTGGCCAGGGTAGACTGGAAAGGGATCCTAGCAGGAATGACGGTGGAACAGCAATGGCAGGAATTTCTGTGCATTATCCGGAAGACGCAGGATCATTTCATTCCAAAAAGGAAGAAATATTCTATGGGGAGTAGGAGGCAACCGTGGCTGACAAGAGAAGTTAGGGATAGAATAAAACTAAAGAAAAGGTCTGTAACACACAAAAAGTAGCCGGAAACCAGACGATTTGGAAACTTTCATAGGACAACAGAAGGAAACAAAACGGGCAATACGGGCTGAAAAGATGAAATACGAGGCGAAACTGCCAGGAATATAAAGAAGGGCAGTAAAAGCTTCCTTAGATATGTTAAGGGAAAAAGAGTAGCAAAGTCAAATGTGCGTTCCTGGAAGGCAGACACGGGTGAAATTATTATGGGACTGAAGGGTGATAAATCACCTGGGCCTGATGGTCTACATCCCAGGGTCCTCAGTGAGGTGGCACTAGAAATATTAGACGCGTTGGTGTCATTTTCCAACGTTCAATAGATTCAGGGTCAGTTCCTGTGGATTGGAGGATAGCTAATGTTATCCCACAGATGGTAGTGGACGCCAAATCGCTTGATGGATTTCAGACAAAGTTAGATAGACTTCTTGGGGCGAGTGGAATCAACGTATATTCGGAGTAGGCAGGCACAGGTTATTGATTGGGGACGATCTGCCGTGATCACAATGATTGGCGGTGCTGGTTCGAAGGGTCGAATGGCCTCCTCCTGCACCTATTGTCTGTGTCTCTACGTATCCATGTTTCAAAACTTGGCCCATTTGCCAGCTTGGCCCATTTGACAGCTTTGAACCACATCTGTCCCCAAATTGTTTCGCCAGTTACCTTTCCGAATCAGTATGTTTTCGGAGTTGCTGCGGTAGCTGCCTCTACAATGGCCTTTGGCGAGGATTCGTGTCTACTTGGTGGGGCTGCGGTGTCTAGTGGAGTGGCACGTGTGCGTGGCGCAGACCAGACGGTGTCTTTGTAGAGGAGCAGACGTGTCTGGCACGAGAGGCATATGTATGCGGAAGAGAGCCAGTCATGTCTGGCGGAGCGACAGACGTGTCTGCCGGAAGGCCAGGTGTGTGTGGAGGAGAGGCAGACGTGTCTGGCGGAAGGGAAGGCTTGGTGGAGGAGATGCAGACGCGTCTGGCGGAGAGTCGAACGTGTCTGACGGAGAGGGGACTTATTTGGCGGAGAGGGATACTTATTCGGCGGAGACTTGTTTGGAGGAGGGCGAGTTGTCTAGCGGATGGACATGCGTATCTAGAGGAGGGGGACAGTTGCCTGGCTGGATGACAGGCGTACCTCCTTGAGGCGAGGACATGTCTGCCGGAGGGGAGCATGTGCCATGCGGAGGGTCGTGTCTGGCGGGTGGGTCTTGCGAAAAAAAATTACAAGACATACACAGCGTTGCTATTGCACCCCACAATATCCCAGCCTGAAGGATACCCAGCGATCCGCCAATTCCAAGCAGGAATTCGATTGAGGATATGTTCACTCTCCCGATGGGAGCTGCTCTGGGACTGGCGATTGGCTGCTGCTGAGTCCTTCATTGTATCGGAGTGGGTTTTGTGTACACACAGGGTTCCGGGTCCGAGGGTTTGAAATACCGTGGCTTGGTTTGGAGTACACAGCTGCCCGGGTGCTGGAAAGGGAGTGTGGTGCTGGACGTGCGGTGAGCGTTACACAAATAACCAGGTCCAGATATGGAATGTCGATTACACAGGGTCTCTGGTGCAGGAAAGGTGGTGTGCATTACCTCTGGTCCAGGACCTGGGAGGCGCATTAAAGAAGGAGTCGGGTCCTGGGACGGTATTATGGATTCCACAGGTTCCCGGGTGCTGGGGCGTGTATGTGTATTATACAGTGTCCAGGGTGCTGGGATGGTGGTGTGGATTACACATGGTCCTGGAACTGGTGTGTATATTTCACACCTAACCATCTCCAGAGCGAGAGTGTGGATTACACATGGTCCACACATGGCTAGAACACGTTGCGGATTACACATGGTCCGCTATCTGTGATGCTGACTACGCAAAGATCCGATTGAACAGTGTCCTGGGTCCTGGGACGGTGGTTTGGGTTCCACATAGTTCCAGGCCAGTCTGTGATGTTTGCACTGTGTCCCAGGGTGAAGTTTGTTCTGTTCCCATGTCCCTGCAATGCCCTGCGCCCTGGAGGTGGCATCATAAAGTGTTCTGGGAGGTTTTGGATCAAAAAGCAGCGCCGACTCGGTGGTGCGAATTCACTGTGTTCTCGGGCAAATCATATTGATTAGTAAGTAAGTATGTTTATTAGCCAAGTATTCACCTACAAGGATTTCCCCTTGGTGCTCCGCCCACAAGCAACAATATGAGCTGCAGTGATAGTTACGAATGACTCTGAAAACACTAAATTGTTAATAATAAAACATTAATGAGAAAACAACATTGATCAAGCATGTGAACCAATAAGATACCAGATCAAACGGAGGCTACAGATGTATGGCTGTTGATTAGAGCAACTACTCGTAGAAAAAAAACAGTTTTTATGTCTGGCTGTGGCAGCTTTGACAGTACGGAGTCGCTTTCCAGAGGGAAGTGATTAAAACAGTTTGTGGCCAGGGTGAGACGGGATAGAGATTATCTTGCCCGCTCGCTTCCTGGCCCTTGCAGTGTACAGTTCATCAATGGAGGGAAGGTTGCAAATGGTTGAATCTCGGGTGGGATCATAAAGATTTCTGGGACGAAGATTTTGCATCAAAAAGAGCTTCAGGCTCCGTTGGGCGGATTCACAGCGAACAAATCAAATTGATTACATATGGTTATGGAGCACACAGTGTTCTGGGCCCTAGGATGGGCTAGAAGATTACACAGATGTATGTGGCGACGTGTGTGGATTGAAAGAAAACATCCTGAACTAAACAGTGTCCGCGTCCTGGCACAGGAGTGTGGATGACACTGGGTCCAAGCAGGAGAGTGGCAGTGTTTATTACACCGGGTCAGGTATCTGTGTCCTGCGATTATAGATGGTGTCACTGATTGCACCTGATTGGACGGGTTTTCAGCCAACACATGGCCCACCGCTCTGGTGTGTCATTGAAAATTTGAGGATCCTGGGATGTCGATAAGACTGAACCCTGGGACGACGAAGTGTGGACCAGACTGGGACCGGGGTCGGAGATTTGTGGATTACACAGGGTTTCTGCCGCGGGTCGGCGGGTGTGGGTCACACAGGATCCTCAGACTGGAGGTGGGTGCTGATTACACAGTGTCCTGGCAGGGAATAGTTGGATTAAAAGAAGGAAGGGAGAGTGGACAAAAGCTACAGGAGTTTGCTGCAACTTACTCAAACAAGTACTTAAGCTGACTGAAGCCCCGAGAATAGATATGGCTCACCGCGTCCGACGGAAGGCTGAAGCAAACATAACTGCACCCCCCCCCCCCCCCCCCCCCCCGACAGATTATTGTGGAATTCTATGACATCTCAACCCTGGAGGGAATTATGAAACAGATTCAATATGGAGTGAATTTGATGTTTCGAGAAGACAAACTAAGATTCGTCCGAGATTTTCCAGCTGAAATCATGGAAAAGAGGGACAAGTTTACAAACACGAGAAAGCTACTGAAAGAGGGTTCGGGAGTAAGATATGGGATAGTATATCCCGTGAAATTGAGAATTACATAACTTTGTTGAACGTGCATTCACGGATCCAGAAGAGGCATTTAAATATGCACAAAGTACCACACAGGAGGGCTACTGATTATCAGGAATCGCTCTCCCACAATAACACAGGGGAGAAGCGGCGAAGAAAGGACTGTTTCTTTTTTTTTAACATACAAAAAAGACTGCTCTGTTTAAGATGGCGAACGTTCCTCGAGGCGTTGTCTAGACATTTTATCTTTGGAATGTTAACTCACGGTCGGATTTTATGTTTCACTTCAACAAAGGATTGGAAAAGAAGAAAAACTGTGATGGGGAAAAGAACAAAAAAAACAAACGGAATTTGAGAATATGGAAAAACATTATCAATGGGCTTGCAGATAGAAATGTATGATTTATGAAACGCACAATTACATACTAACATAAAATATAACTAATACAAGTGTGTAATATTAAGGCACAGCGTAATAGTGGCTGATGTTTATTTCATGATGTTAATTACTTGCTAAATACAAGAATAACGAGTTAAATATGATTGATAAATATTAATAATATACTAACACATTTTATGGATATAGTGGATCTAGTCTAAATTGTGCGTAAAGGAGGGGGAGGAGACTCAGATACTTGGAAGTTATCCAAGGGTCTGAATCTGGTTAACCCCTTGGCACCTGCTGTTGTCTGATACAAAAGTGTGAGACTTAATTGTAATAGTTCTTGGCATGTCGGTAGATATGGATATATAACTAACATAATTACTGTTATATCTAAGTATATTCTTAATGTTGGGAATTAGTTTTATTCAATTTTCCTCTCTGAAGATAAATTCCATTAGATAGATTAGAAATGCGTTTTACCTTATATGTATTTTTTTAAACTTTGTGTCGCTCTTTCTTCCAATTAATAATAATTGGTCAAGGGGGCAGAGCGAAACATATAACACACCTACGGAAGTCAACAATAATTTTTCTACCACCTGTTTGTGGTTTGTTTTTAATTATAATATCTTTATTTTTGGATATTATAATATCACTTTTTGTTTGTTAATTATTTTTTCACGACTTTACACATTCTGGTCTTTTTCAAGGTCTATTCTGAAGGGGAGATGCCAACAAAACTTAACAGCTGGGGATGACCATCTTTCACCTAGAGTTATGTGGTTCTTGGTTGCACCATATGAAGTAAAGGTATTAACGTGATCCATAATGCAAGACGACAAACAAAAGAAAACTGGAGGAATCACGTTCTGAAGCTGGAATAGGAGTGGCGCTAATTAACCAATTAAAAGGGGTAAGACCATTGCCCAATTAAAAGCTGTCTAATGTGACATCATTTTTTTTTTACAAGAATCCCATCTGAAAGATCAAACACAGATAAGACTGAAGGCAAATTGGATAGGGCAAACATACTACTCTTCATTTACTTCTAAATCTAGAGGCACGGCTATTATTATTTGTAAAGGTATACCATTTAAATTAAAGAATACCATAGCAGAGGGAGGTACGTCATAATCACGGGAGAAATTTATTCTACTCCACTTACTTTGATAAATATTTATGCTCCTAATTTTGACAACCCTGAATTCTTTAGTAAAATTCTGGATACAATTTCAGAACTTAACTATCAAAATGTGGTAATAGGGGGTGATTTGAATTGTGTTTTAGATCCATATCTGGATAAATCAGCAAAACAAAAAAAGGTTAACATAAAATCTAAAACTAGTGAACTCCTAAATACAAACATGAAAAATACCAACATGACAGATGTATGGAGGATCGCTAACCCAGTAGGCAGGAATTTTTCATTTTATTCAACGGTACATTAAACATATTCACGTATTGATTATTTCTTAGTGGACACGAAATTAATTCCATAGGCATATAATTCTAAATATCATTATAGTATTATTTCTGATCATTCCCATTTAACCTTTTCTTTAAAATTAGAAGGAATGCCTGATATAAAATCGTTCTGGAGGTTTAACCGCCAAATCTTAAACAACTCACAAGGTTGCACATATTTAAAATAGCAGATGGTATTCTTCTTTGAGACAAATGGTACACCAGACACTTCATCCTCTTTATTATGGGAAACTTTTAAGGCATTTATTCGAGGAACTATAATTTCATATCAAGCTTTCCAAAATAAAAAGAATAACACTGAGCAATTGCAGTTAGAACAATAAATTAGACAACTAGAATTAGAAAATGCCAAAGAACCAACTATAGATAAACATAATAAGATAACAATACTAAAATATAAATTAAATAAAACATTTCGGCCAGAATAATAAGATTATTTTAAATTACAAAACAAGAAAATTCCGAATTTGATGATAAACCACATAAACTCTCAACACGCCAACTGAGAATACAGGAAGCAGAAAATACAATTACAAAAATTAAATCAGACAAAAGAGAATTACTAACACTGCCCAAAGATATTAATAAAAGATTTGCTGAATCTCATCAAAATGTATATACATCGAAAACCTCTGCAAATAATACTCAAATTACAAATTTCTTAGACAATTGTAATCTTCCAAAATTAAATATAGTGGAACAAGAGGGATTAGGAGCTCAGATTGAGGAAATCGAAGAAAAAATAAATTCGTTGAAGAATGGCAAAACGCCAGGACCAGACGGCTTTAGTAATGAATTCTATAAAAAGATTCTGCGAGATAATTTCTCCACGCCTGCAAGGTTTATATATACACGCTTTGAAAGACAAATAAACTACCGGAAACACTAACTGAGTCAACTATTACACTTATACCAAAAAAAGGATAAAAATCTGGAAGACCCAGGCTCGTATAGAGCCATTGCATTCTTAAATACAGGTCAAAAAATATTAGCAAATACCCCACCGAGAAGACTGAGAAAATATTTTAGCAAACTAATAAACCCGGACCAAACAGGGTGTATACCAAAGAGATACACATTTAAGAATTTGAGACGGCTGTTTAATATAATGTACTCACATAATACTGAAGAAGACCTAGCAATTATTTCATTGGATGCAGAAAAAGCCTTTGATCAAGTAATATGGTAATATTTATTCAAAGTATTGCAAAAAATTAACATGGGACGTAACGTTATCTCATGGGTAAAATTATTTTACGATAAGGCGACGGCTAGAATACTGACTAACAATATATTATCCCCGAAATTCCAATTAGCAAGGGGCAATAGGCAGGGGTGCGCACTATCGCCGCCGCTATTTGCACTAATGATAGAGCCTTTAGCAGAAAGTATGTCATGGATGTTCAAAGGAGATTCAAAAGAGATTGATCAAAATAGTCATGAACCTGGCAAGTTCTCGTTTAACACATGCTTCCTGACCCACTGTATGATTGCAGAATGTTTTCAATTTTATTGGAGAGTTTTACGGTTTTCTTTTCATTTTTCTTGTTGGATTGTTCTCTATGAATTACTTATCTACCCCATCGCCTGGGCGGTGAAATTAATCAGGAAGTGGACACAATGGTTTCGCGCTTAATGAGCAAACCCTTTCAGGCTCTGGAAATACAGAGCGGGCCAGGCAAGGTTTACGATCTGAAACATTATCTCTGTTGGAGTGACTCAACGGTTCAGACAGCATCTCTGCAGAGAAGGAATGGGGGACATTTCGGGTCGAGATCCTTCACACATTCGTCACCCATTCCTTCTTGACAGAGATGCTGCCTGACCCGCTGAGTCACTCCAGCATGTTGTGTCTATATTTGGTCTAAACCAGCACCTGCTCTTCATTTCTGCACATTATGTCTGGTTCTTCCTCCACGGCATCTGTGGAGAGAGTCGCTCCAGTATTTTCTGTTCTTATTACAGTAAAGGCATACTTTACAAATATAAGTTAAAAAGAGACATTGCCTAACTATTGGGTATTCTGCTGCAAATAAAGCAACATCTCAGTCCTTTCAATGACATTTGTTTTAAGTTAACATTGAGGTGTGAATTTAATCACTCAACTCCCACGCAAAACCTTGTTGTGTGTGATCTTGCAATCTTATTCTAGAAATATGTTTGCTGGTGGAATGATGACCCCAATACCCATTCAATGTAGGAAATCTGGGAAATAACGACATGGATAAACAGTGGGAATATGCCAGGGTGCTCATGACTGAAATCTCTTTAGAGTTGGCCAGGAATGGCCGTTGAATCTTTCAGGCTGTTGGGTCTTTAGACAGGAAGTAGGAGGATGGGTAGCAATATTGGTTCAGAATACAATTAAGCACGGTCATGTACCGGAAAGTACGTTGAATATGTGTCCCAGTTGCCAAACACTGTAACCCCTTCCCACACTGACCTTTCTGTCTTGGGCCTCCTCCATTATGAGGAGATATAATTTAGAAGATTGAGGGGAATCTTATTGAAACTTACAAAATTCTTAAGGGGACAGGCTAAATGCAGGAAGATTGTTCCCGATGTTGTGGAAGTCCAGAACAAGGGGTCACAGTTTAAGGTTAAGGGGGAAATCTTTTAGGATCGAGATGAGAAAAACATTTTTCTCACAGAGAGTGGTGGGTCTCTGAAATTGCCTGCCACATAAGGTGGTTGAGGCCAGTTCATTGGCTATATTTAAGAGGGAGTTAGATGTTGCCCTTGTGGCTGGAGGTATCGGGGGGTATGCAGAGAAAGCAGGTACGGAACACTGTGTTGGATGATCAACCATGATCATATTGAATGGCGGTGCAGGCTCGAATGGCCGAATGGCCTACTCCTGCACCTGTTTCTATGTTTCTATGTGTTTATTTTTCTATGAGAGTGATGCAATGTACCTCATATTTCGCTTGGGCTGCTTACAACCTAGCAGTAGGAATATTGTGTAGGTAGGAACTGCATATGCTAGTTTACACCGAAGATAGACACAAAATACTGGAGTAACTCAGTTGGACTGGTAGAATCTCTGGAGAGAAGGGCCATTGAACATTGCTTTCTATAACTTCAAATAGCCCTTGCATCTCCTCATTTTCCGTCCCTCCCCCATCCTAGTCATTGTACCAGGACACTGTCGTCCTGGTGAGTTTAAACGTCTGCATAATTCGTTTTCACCTCGCCCACAGCTAACATTGGCCCGTTTCATTTGTCATTGCTACGTTTTATGCATATCTTTCATTCATTGTTTTATCTCTCTATATGGTGATAGGTATCTCTCATTTTCGTTTTCCCTGGCTCTCAGTCTGAAGAAGGGTCTCGACCCGAAATATCGCCTATTCCTTTTCTCCTGAGATACTGTCTGAACCGCTGATTTTCTCCAGCTTTTTGTGTCTATTCGGTTTAAACCAGCTTCTGCCGTTTCTTCCTACACATTCACACGCCCCAATCTCCATCTACGGGGACAGTGTGGAGAGAGTGTCCAGCTTTAAGTGTCTGGCCACTCACATCTCAGAGGACCTCACATGGTCCACCAACACCAAGATGGCCAACAAGGCACAGCAACGACTGTTCTTCCTAAGAACATTGAAACGGACTGGTCTGCCTCAACAGCTGCTGCCAAGTCATGACATCTGATGGAAGTTGCAAACCAAATCTGGTTGCAGTTATGTGTAATGACAATAAAATATATTATTTTTATTATTTTTATTATTATTATTATTATTATTATTATTATTATTATTATTATTATTATTATTATTATTATTATTATTATTATTATTATTATTATTATTGTTAAATGAGTCTGTGATTGAACTGACGAGTGATAATAGGTTCATCGTATTGACGGGAATGGAATTTAAACAGCCTGCAGCCAGGAGGAAATATAGCAGCAAATCTGGAGGGATATTTGTGAGCTGTAAAAAAATGACAAAGCAGTCATAGTTGTGCATTTTGACTAACTGGGATTATGTGAACCCAACTGACAGGGTAAGTAGGAAGTGTCAAATTTCCTTACCGTAAGTAATGATGAGAAGTAGTTATCTTGGTGCTCCAGTTTCTTCTCACATCCCAAAGGTATGCAGGGCTATAGGTTAATTTATATTAATTTGTACGTCCCTGTAAAATTGCTTGGAATGTGGATGGAGTGGATGGGAATGTGGGATTAGATAAGACAAGTATGAATGGGTGATCAATGGTTAGCATGGACTAAGTCGGTGAAAGGGCTTGTTTCCAAGCTACATCTCCAATCTACACTAAACTATACAATGATGAGTGGATAAATCTTCTTCTGTGCCCCTCTAAACCGATTATCCCTTATTTTAAATCTGTGTCATCTGACTATAGACATCTCAGCTTTGGGAGAGGTTTCTTGCTGTCTATTCTATCTATGCATCCCGTTACATTCTTCACCTCAATCAAGTTTCCTTCAGTCTCTTCTGCTGCTAGAAAAACACAACCAGCTTATTGATAAGTAAGTAAGTAAGTAAGTAAGTAAATTTATTGGTGAAGTATTCACATGCAAGGAATTTGCCTTGGTGCTCCGCCTACAAGTAAAAACATGACATACAGTGACCGTTAAGAATGACTCAGAAAACACTATATATTAGTACTAATAAACCTTTGATGATGAAACACCATTGATCAAGCATGTGAACCAACAAAATACCAGATCAAAGGGAGGCTACAGATTTTCGGTAATTGAGTAGAGCAATTACTTGTGGATAAAAACAGTTTATATGTCAGGCTGTGCCAGTTTCGACAGTCCAGAGTCGCCTTTCAGAGGGAAGTGTTTCAAAGAATTTGTGGCCAGGGAGAGAGGGGTCATAAAATTTCTTGCCCACTCATAAATGGAGTGAAGGTTACAAATTGTTGAATCTGGGGTGGGATCATAAAGGGTTCTGGGATGGACATTTTTCATCAAAAACAGCTTCAGGCTCGGTGGCGCGGATTCACAGCGCCCTCGGACAAATCATATTCATTACAGGGTACACAAAATGGAGAAACTCAGTGGGTGCAGCAGCCTCTAAGGAGCGAAGGAGATAGGCGACGTTTCGGGACGAGACCCTTTTTCAGCATCTGCAGCTCCTTCTTTAACACAACATCATATTGATTACATATGGTTATGGAGCACACAGTGTGCTGGGTCCTTGGATGGGGTCATAGATTACATAAATTTATGTGTCGACGTGTGTGGATTGAAATAAAACATCCTCAACTAAACAGTGTCCGTGTCCTGGCGCAGGAGTTCCCACCTGCTTCAAAAGGGCATCAATAATACCGGTGCCCAAGAAGAGCAAGGTGACGTGCCGCAATGGTTATCGACCTGTGGCACTAACACCTGTGGTGATGAAGTGCTTCGAGAGGTTGATCATGGCGCAAATCAACTCCTACCTCGACAAAAACCTGGACCCACTGCAATTCGCTTACCGCCACAACAGATCAACGGTGGACGCGATCTCGCTGGCCCTCCACTCCACTCTGGACCACTTGGACAACAAAAACTTATATGTCAGACTGCTATTCATTGACTACAGCTCGGCATTTAACACAATCATCCCCTCCAAGCTGGTTACCAAACTCGCAGAACTGGGTCTCTGCGCATCCCTCTGCAATTGGATCCTCGACTTCCTCATCCACAGACCACAGTCTGTTCGTATTGGTGGAAATGTGTCAGACACGATAACAATCAGCACGGGAGCACCTCAAGGTTGCGTGCTCAGCCCCCTGCTGTACTCACTCTATACTCATGACTGCGTAGCCGGTCATAGCGCGAACTCCATCATCAAGTTCGCTGACGACACCACTGTTGTGGGACGTATCACTGATGGGGATGAGTCCGAGTATAGAAGAGAGATCGGGCAACTGTCCATATGGTGCCAGCACAACAACCTGACCCTCAACACCAGCAAAACCAAGGAACTGATTGTGGACTTTGGAAGGAGTAGGATGGGGACCCACAGTCCTGTTTATATCAACGGGTCGATGGTTGAAAGGGTCAAGAGCTTCAAATTCCTGGGCGTGCACATCTGGGAAGATCTTTCCTGGTCCGAGAACACAGATGCAATTATTAAGAAAGCTCATCAGCGCCTCTACTTCCTGAGAAGATTACGGAGAGTTGGTCTGTCAAGGAGGACTCTCTCTAACTTCTACAGGTGCACAGTAGAGAGCTTGCTGACTGGTTGCATCGTGGCTTGGTTCGGCAACTTGAGCACCGTGGAGAGGAATAGACTACAAAAAGTAGTAAACACTGCCCAGTCCATCATCGGCTCTGACCTTCCTTCCATCGAGGGGATTTATCACAGTCGCTGCCTCAAAAAGGCTGGCAGCATCATCAAGGACCCACACAACCCTGGCCACAAACTCATCTCCTTGCTACCTTCGGGTAGAAGGTACAGCAGCCTGAAGACTGCAACAACCCGGATTAGGAATAGCTACTTCACCACTGCCATCAGGCTATTAAACCTGGCTCGGTACTCTGAACATTAATATCCCTCCATCTGTTATTTGCACTTTATTAATTTATTAATTCATGGGTGTATTCATGTATAGAATTGTAGTCAATGCCTTCTATGTTCTGCTGTGCTATGCAAAGAAAGATTTTCATTGTCCTGTCAGGGACACATGACAATAAACTCTTTTGACTTGACTTGGCTTGACTTGAGTGTGAATTACACTGGGCCCAAGCCGTGGAGAGGCGGTGTATATTACACGGGCCAGGGTTCTGTGTCCTGGAATTGCACATAGTGTCACTGATTGCACATGATTCTCAATCGCCGGATGGGTTTTTAACCTACACATGGCCCTGGACTCTGGTGTGTCAATGACAGTTTAAGGATTCTGGGATGTCCAACAAACGAACCCTGGGACGACGAAGTATGGACCAGACTGGGACCCGGGTCGGAGATTTGTGGATTACACAGGGTTTGTATCGCTGGTTGACGGGTGTGGGTCACGCAGGATCCTCAGACGGGAGGTGGGTGCGGATAACACAATGTGCACGACGGAGGATGTTGATTACACAGTGTCGTGGGCGGGGGGCATGGATTACACAGTATCCTGGGTGCAGCGTAGGTTCACGAGTTTGATCGCTGGGATGGCGGGACTGTCATATTAGGAAAGATTGAAAAGAATAGGCTTGTATTCACTGGAGTTTAGAAGGATGTGGGGGGTTCTTAAAGAAATATATAAAATTATAAAAGGACTGGACAAGCTAGATGCACGAAAAATGTTCCCAATGTCCAGCGAGTCCAGAACCAGGGCCACAGTGTTAGAATTAAGCGGAGGTCATTTAAGACGGAAGTAAAAAAAACTTTTTCACCCAGCGAGTTCTGAATTTGTGTAATTCCCTGCCACAGACGGCAGTGGAGGCCAAATCGCTGGATGGGTTCTAGGGGCTAGTAGTGTCAAGTGATACGTGGTTAAGGCAGGCACGGCTTATTGATAGGGGACATGCAGCCATGATCACAATGAATGGCGGTAATGGCGCGACGGGCCGAATGGCTTCCTCCTGAAACTATTTTCTATCTTTCTCCCTTTCTCTGTGGGGGGGGGGGGGGGGGGGGGGTGGGTTCGACTCTGTCGTGAGCGGGCGGAGAATGCGGACACACAGCGTCCTGGGCGGGCGGAGTATGTGGATTACACAGTGTCGTGGGAGGGCGGGGGGTGTGGATTTACACAGTGTCCTGGGCGGGCGGGGGGTGTGGATTACACAGTTTCGTGGGCGGGGGATGTGGATTATACAGTGTCCTGGGCCGGCGGAGGATATGGAATACTCACGAGCTCTGACAGAAGTGGGTCTAAACAAAGCCTGAATTAGCGCCTCAAACGCCCCCGCCGGATCGTTCCTGCGAAGCACTGGTACATTTGTATCATCCTACCGCATGAAGCCAAGATGCCTTGCTCCAAGCTCCCTTATAAGAATGCACCCTAATGTTCACTGCCCGCTCTAATATCAATGTAAACAGATGTCCCTTCAAGCACTTTTTACACTTGTTTCATTCTTTAATCGCTATTGTTAAATGAACCCTTAGATTTGCGTGACTGCGAAGCGATGCGAGGGGAGTGAAAATTCAAGATTGGAGGTAAATAGGAGCTGCTCCATCCTGCCCGACTGTCGATACGGTCTTTGTCGTTCTATGCAGTTATCAGCTATTCTTCTTGACAGGTCCCTTTGGCCATCATCTGTCCAATATTTCACAATTTCCACCCTCAAAATATCAAATGATATGGCCTCCGCCATGCATAATCATGTCTCAAAGTAAAATTAACTCCGGATCGATTCCATCTCCATCTGCGCTGCATCGGGTAAGCAGCCAGCAGAATAAAGGGCGATATTAATTTCACCAGTTCTAAAGTTCATAAGTTATAGGAGTAGAATTAGGTCATTCGGACCATTGTGTCTATTCCGCCTTTTAATCGTGGCTGATCACTGCCTCCTAATCCCATTTTCCTGCCACATCGCAATAACACTTGACACCCATTCAAATCAAGAATGTGCCTATCTGTGCCTTTAAAATATCCATTAACTTCAATTCCACATCCCCTCTACCTGTGCCTCTCATTGTTCTGCAAGTTTCAATGAGCTCCCCCATCCACCTTCTAATCTCAGACGAGTACAGGCCCAGTGCTGTCAAACGCTCATCATATGCTAACCCACTAATTCCTAGGATCATTCTTGTAAACCTCTTCACGACCCTCTCCAGAGCCAGGACATCCTTCCTCAGATATTCTGCACACATTTTCTCACAGTGCTCCAAATGCGGCCCTGACCAGGGCCTCGTGGAGCCCCGGCATTACATGTCTGTTTTTGTATTGCTGTCCTCTTGATATAAATGAATTTGCTTCATTGCAAATAAACCTTTTGAGAGTCCCGCACCAGCACTGCCAAGTCCCTTTGCATCTCCGATTTCTGATTCTCTCTCAATTCAGAAAGTAATCTACGCCTTTATCCTTATTACCACTATGCATGACTCCGCACCAGGCTGTACTGAATTGCATCTGCCCACTCTCCCAACCTGTCCAAGTCATTCTGCAGAATCCTTGCTTCCACTACACTGCCTGCCCCCCCCCCCCCCCCCCCCCCCCCCACCAAGCTTAGCGCCATCTGCAAACTTGCGCACAACGATTCCAATCCTCTTATCCACGTCATCAATATACAACCTGAAGAAAAGCGACCTCAGCAGCGACCCTAGCAGAACTCCATTAGTCACTGGCTGACAACCTGAAAAAGTGCTTTAATTGCAACTATTTGCCTTCTGCCATCCAGCCAACCCACTATCCTTTCCAGTATGTTCTCATCAATACCTTTTGACTCTCATCTTCCCTACCAGACTGACTTGCGCACCTGATCGAAGGCCTTCTGAAAATCTATGTAATCAATATTTACAGCCTCTCCTTTTTTTGACCTGCTATTAACTTCCTCAAAGAACTACAGCAGATTCGTCCGGCAAGACCTTCCCTTATCAAACCCATGGCGTTTCGGGCTATTTTATCGTGAACTTCGAAGTAACTTCATCCTTTATAATTGACTCTAAAATCTTACCAACCATCGGTCTTGCTTACCGGCCTTTAGTTTCCGCTCTTCTGCACTGCTCCCTTCTTGTACAGCGGTTTGATATTCGCGAATGTCCAATCTGCAGGAACCACTGCCAACTCCAGTGATTCTTCAAATATCACAACTAATGCCACCACAATCTCTGAGCCCACCTCCTTCAGAACCCTGGGGTGCAGTCCATTCGGTCCAGGTGGCTTATGCACTCTCAGACCTTTCATTTTTACTAGCACCTTCTCCTCAGTAATCGCTACTCCGCTAAGTTTCAGCCCTCACTCTCTGTGATTGCAGGCACGTCCTGGTGTCTTCCACTGTGAACACTGATGCAAAAAAGTTATTCAATTCCTCTGCCATTTCTTGATTTACCGTTATGTTTTCTTCCACACCATTCTCCAGCCGCCAAACGTCCAACCTTGCCTCTTGTTTACACTTTATGTATCCATCGATACTCATGCTATCTATCCTCTGTTATATTAAGATAGGGTTGGATATAGCTCGTAGGACTAACGGAATAAAGTGATATGCGCAGACAGCAGGGATGGTGGACTGATTCTGGATGATCATCCATGATCATATTGAATGGCGGTGCTGACGGGCCGAATAGCCCACTCCTGCGCCTATTTTCTGTTTCTATTGGCTAGCTTTCATTTGTACTTCAATTTTCTCTCCGCATTCTCATCTTAGTTAACATTTTGTTGTTCTTGAAAAAACACCCCAATCCTCTGAAACCCTACTAATCTTTCCAAACTTATCTGCCTGTTATTCCCTCCGCCCTTCACACGTCGCGCAGAAGAACTCATTCCGCGCTGTTCTCAGACTGATGAACGGTCATTTTATAAGTGAAGAATATAGCTCAGATGTTCCAACCTACACCATTGCGGGCACAGCACTTGTGTCAGCTGCAGTTCTTCAGTAACTAACATGCATCAGCAGCAGATCCCAGGAATCAGCACACATTCTCGACTGGATCCTCGTCTTTCTGACCGACAGTGGGGGTTGGTGACAATAACAGTGTGCATAACATAAACGTTACAATTGGTTCGCCTGAGCGACGTGTTCTCTGCCCACTGCATTATTCCCCAAACGCTCATAATCTGCTAACAAGTTCGACTCAAGCCTCATCTACAAATTTGCAGATGAAGCCACTGCGGCGGGCCGGATCAAGAACAATGACGAGACTAAGTACAGGCTGGAGATGGGGATTATGCAGCAGCATCTAAGGAGCAAAGGAGATAGGCGACGTTTCGGGTCGAGACCCTTCTTCATACTGGTCAGGGATCAGGGAAACGAGAGATGTAGACAGTGATGTGGAGAGACAAAGAACAATGAGTGAAAGATATGCAAAAACAGGTATTGATGTTAAAGGAAACAGGCCATTGTAAGCTGTTTGTAGTGTGAAAATGAGAAGCTAGTGCGACTTGGGAGGGGGGGGGGGGGGGGAGATGGAGAAGGAATGTCTGGCCCCGAGGGCTGAGGGAGAGGTGGGGAGGGGGAGGAGGCAGTCTGGGTTAACAGAATTCAGAAAATTCAATGTTTAAGCCCAGAGGATGCAGACTCCCCAAGCATCCCCAAGCATCGTGTTCGGCGAAACGATCGCCCAGCCTCCGCTTGGTCTCACCGATGTAGATCAGCTGGCATCTGGAACAACGGATGCCATTCCTCATTCACACATAAATCTAGAGGGGTTTCAATTTTAATCCGTAAAGGTATACCTTTCAAACATATATCAACTATGGAAGATACTGATAGTAGATATATCATAATAGAAGGCGAATTATACTAAAAAAAAGTGACTCTCCTTAATGTATATGGACCAAATTTTGATAGTCCACTGTTTTTCAAGAGAATACTTAATAACATTCCGGAATGCACACAATATAATTTAATAATTGGTGGCGACTTAAATTGTACACTAGCTCCATATTTAGATAGATCATCAACTCAAAGAAAATCAAAATCTATGTCAAGTGAATTTTTAAACTCATATATAAATAATACCAATATTAAGGATGTTTGGAGAATTGAAAATCCATCCGGACGAGAATATTCATTTTACTCACCTGTGCATATTCAAGGATAGACTTTTTTTAGTAGACTCTAAACTAATTCCATTTACTTATGTCACAATATCATACCATTATAATTTCGGATCATGCTCCATTAACGGTTATGATTAAATTAAACGGAATGGACAAGAAACAGACACAATGGAGACTTAATCCTCAGATCTTAAAGGAACAGGTATGTTGTGAATATCTTGTAAAACAGATTAATATGTTTTTCGAGGTCAATGACCAGCCTGAAATCTCTGCTTCCCTTCTCTGGGAAACATTTAAAGCATTTATAGGAGGGGCATTCATTTCTTCTCAGGCATTTCTTAATATAGAGAATAGAGCTAAACACAGATATTGGAAATGGAAATAAGGCAATTAGACATACAAAATGCAGGATCACCTTCTTTGGCAAAACATAACAAAATAGCAGCATTGAAATATAAGTTAAATAAAATATACTCTGACCAAGTAATAAAACTTTATCAACACACAAAACAATTAAATTTTGAATTTTGTGATAAACCACAAAAATTGTTAGCACGCCAGTTTCGTAAATTGGACGGAGAAAAACGATTCATAAGATTAGATCAAATAAGGGAGACATACTAACACTCCCCTAAGATATTAATCACAGATTTTTACAATACTATCAAAATCTTTATTCAACAAAATTGGCAGAACAATCAACAGGAATGGAGGCATATTTACAGAAATGTAACCTTAAAGGCTTAGATTTGCAAGAGCAAGAATTATTAGGAGCTGAAATAACGACAAAAGATATTGAAGAGTCAATTAGATCTTTAAAAAATTGGAAAGGCCGCAGGCCATGATGGCCTAAGCTCTGAATTTTATTTAAAAATTAATGATCTGATCTCTTCACGCTTACAAACACTGTATAAACACGTTTATATTCAACAGTAACTCCCGGAAACTTTAAACGAATCTACAATAATACTTATACATAAAACTGATAAGGATCTGGAAGACCCAGCCTCATATATTGCAATAGCTGTATTAAATACTGATCAGAAAATATTAACGAAAATCCTATCTTATAGATTGAGTTTAGTGATTAACAAATTAATACACCCTGACCAAACAGGCTTTATCCAAAAACGTCACTCATTTTACAATCTGAGGCGATTATTTAATATTATATACTCAAATAGAATTGCTAACGCAGATCTAGCAATTATTTCGCTAGGTGCTGAAAAAGCCTTTGATCATGTAGAATGGTCATATTTATTTTCAGTGATGGAAAATTTTAAACTGGGAGAGAAGTGCTGCACATGGGTTAAACTTTTATACTCTAACCCAACAGCTAGAATACTAACAAACCAAAGGTTATCAACTAAATGTAATCTCTCTAGAGGTTGTAGACTAGGATGCTCGCTGTCTCCATTATTATTCGCTTTAGCAATTGAACCACTCGCAGAAAATGTCAGATCTAATCCAGAAATACATGGGTATAATACTAACGATACAATGAATAAAATGTCTCTATATGCAGATGATGTATTAATATATATTACAAAGCCAGAAATTAGTATTCCAAATTTAGTAAATCTAATAACTCAATTCGGTCAGTTCTCAGGATATAGAATTAATTGGAATAAAAGCGAAATCATGCCAATAACGGAACTCAATTTACATATACTACAACAATCACCTTTTAAAATATTTGAGGAAAAATTTAAATATCTAGGTATTTATGTAACTGAGGCGTATACTTCTTTATTTAAATCAAATTTCCCACCTTTACTGAATAAAGTAAATAAGAATATTCAATACTGGAAAACACTTCCTATTTCAATGTTCGGTAGAATTAATGCTATAAAAATGATCTTTCTGCCGCAATTATTGTACTTATTTCAGTCAATCCCGATATATATTCCAAAATCTTTTTTTTTAAAGTAGACTCTACTGTTACAAGTTTCATCTGGGATTACAAGAATCATAGAATCAATAAAAAAAGGAATTTATGTAAATCAAAGATTAATGGAGGTTTAGCTCTACCAAATTTTCTGTTTTATTTTTGGGCAGTCCATATTAAAAACATGATTTTTTGGCTGGAAGAAATTGATCAACTACCGGACTGGTTAAGGATGGAAAAGGAGGACTGTTTACCTTTTGAAATCGGTTCGATTATATTTGCACCGACAAAATTGCACAAAAAAACCTATAGGGAAAATCCCTATAATATATACTGGAACACAAATCTGGAAACAACTAAAAAGGGCCTTAAAATTGGATAATATACCACTCTGTCTCCCTATTGTAAACAACCCTTTATTTAAACCTTCCATGCTGGATAAAGGTTTTACACAATGGAAAAACCATGGAATCAAAAAGATGGAACACCTTTATAAGAAAGGCACTTTTCTTTTATTTCATGAATTACAACAGATTTATGGATTACATTCAAATATTTTTTCCGATATCTACAACTCAGAGATTTTGTTAAATCAAATACACAAGATTATAGGAATGAGGAAGCAGAAATCCTTGATGAATGTTTGAATAAGCATCCTAATACATAAAAACTAACAAGTTATATTTATAATAGCATTTTAGATAGCGAGATACCAACGACGGAAGCATATAGACATACATGGGAAAATGAAATAAACCAACCCATAACGAAAGATATATAGGACAAAAATTTACAACATATACATCAATGCTCGTTAAATACCAGACATGCTTTAATACAATTTAAAGTATTACATCGATTACATTACTACAAAGTGTAGATTCGAGAGAGTTTTATTGTTATATGTCGGTTCTATGTGTGTGAGTCAGTGTGTGTGCGTGTGTGCGTGTGTGTGTGTGTGCGTGCGTGAGATGGAGGGTGGCTGTGCGTGTGTGTGTGAGAGAGATGAAGCGTGTCTCTGTGTAGCTGTGAGTGTGTGATCTATTGTGTGTGTGAGATGGCCAGTGTCTGTGTGTGACGGTGTGTGTGTGATGGAGAATGTCTGTGTGTGACGTAGAATGTCTTTTTGTGTGGCAGTGAGTGTCTGTGTGATGGATTGGTTGCGTGTGAGATGGAGGGTGCGTGTGAGAGTGTGTGTGTGATGGAGGGTGCGTGCTGCAATATATGCGGGTGTGATGGACGGCGTGTGGCTGATGGAGGGTGTGTGTGAGCCCACCCGCCGTGAGTTAACTGCCAGTCCATCAGCCACGAATCAACTGCCAGCCCATCAGCCGCGAATGAGTGAGTGAACACAAGTTGACTTTATCATCTTTAAGAGAATTGGGAAGATTGAATATGACGGCTCCACCACCGGTTATTTTCTATATCACGCTGGTCACGTCTATATTTTTACAACTGCTCAGTACCTGTACCAAGACGTATATTTACGTGATGACACAGAGTAAATTCAGGGACGAGCTGATGAACGCGATTAAATTCCCACTGAGAGCAATTCGTGCACTTGTTTGCTCGTGGGTCCATACATTACAGAAGCGGGGTTTTGGAACCACCGAGCCATGCCGATAGTACATAAAATATACATTTTACCTCATCCCAGTTTGATCTCCCAATATCCTCACTCAACTGTCCAAATGTCTACTGCGCACATGCTTACATAGAACAGCCTATAATGGTAATTTAAATCACGACTCGGAGAGGTTTACTGCGCCGAGTCTAGCTATTTGGCTCAATTCATCCCCGCTAACCGATCTGCCCCGTCAACGCGAGTTCTTTTCTCCTACGATGCTTCCACATACATTTTAACCTTTCCGATAAATGCACCCGTACAAACGATTTTAAAATATCGTGATTGTCTCAGAACAGCACGTCTGCTGGATGTGGGACTTAAGCATACTGAGTATGCTGAGTATGTGGAAACATGTGGTTAAACCAGTAACTGACCTAATGGCCATCTGTCCGTCTGTTGGTATAAGACAAAAAATAACTTGATTCTCGACCAACTGTAAGATCATACGTATTTTGTAATTGAACTCATCATCACCGTTGAATGTTTGTCCTCTTCATGTGTATAATTATGCTCCTTATCCACTTTTTCAGTGAGTGGGTTTCCGAGGGACAAGTACTATGTACTATGGAGGCAAAGGGTAGGAGTAAACGGGTCCGTTTCCGAATGGCAGGCAGTGACTAGTGGGGTACCGCAAGGCTCAGTGCTGGGACCCCAGCTATTTACAATATATATTAATGATTTGGACGAGGGAATTCAATGCAACATCTCCAAATTTGCAGATGATACCAAGCTGGGGGGTATAGTTAGGTGTGAGGAGGATGCTTGGAGGCTGCAGGGTGATTTGGATAAGCTGAGTGAATGGGCAGATGCATGGCAGATGCAGTATAATGTGGATAAATGTGAGGTTATCCACTTTGGCGGCAAAAACATGAGGGTAGACTATTATCTGAATGGTGGCAGATTAGGAAAGGGGGACATGCAACGAGACCTGGGTGTCATGGTACACCAGTCATTGAAAGTAGGCATGCATGTGCAGCAGGCAGTGAAGAAAGCAAATGGTATGTTAGCATTCATAGCGAAAGGATTTGAGTATAGGAGCAGGGAGGTTCTACTGCAGTTGTACAGGGTTTTGGTGAGGCCACACCTGGAGTATTGCGTACAGTTTTGGTGTCCAAATCTGAGGAAAGACATCCTTGCCATAGAGGGGGTACAGAGAAGATTCACCAGGCTAATTCCTGGGATGTCAGGACATTCATATGAGGAAAGATTGGATAGACTCGGCTTGTACTCGCTGGAATTTAGAAGATTGAGGGGGGATCTTATAGAAACTTACAACATTCTTAAGGGGCTGGACAAGCTAGATGCTGGAAGATTGTTCCCGATGTTGGGGTAGTCCAGAACAAGGGGTTACAGTCTAAGGATAAGGGGCAATTCCTTTAGGACCGAAATGAGGAAAACATTCTTTACACAGAGAGTGGTGAGTCTCTGGAATTCTCTGCCACAGAAGGTAGTTGAGGCCAGTTCATTGGCTATATTTAAGAGGGCGTCAGATGTGGCACTTGTGGCTAAAGGGACCAGGGGGTATGGAGAGAAGGCAGGTACGGGATACTGAGTTGGATGATCAGCCATGATCACATTGAATGGCGGTGCAGGTTCGAAGGGCCGAATGGCCTACTCCTGCACCTATTTTCTATGTTTCTATGTACCATACTGATTGTATCTCCCCCACTCCCGGTACCGTAATAAAGCTCCGAAACGTCGCCTATCTCCTTCACTCCTTAGATGCTGCTGCACCCGCTGAGTTTCTCCAGCTTTTTGTGTAACCCTCGATTCTCCAGCATCTGCAGTTCCTTCTTTAACACCGTAATAAAGCTTGATGCTTTTAATGATATTTTGACTGATGTACTCTGTTGTCTTCTAACGAACGTTAACATTACAACCCCATAAATAATACAGTGTGGAATTAAGAACTAATTTGAAGCACGCCATCCTGACGAATAATTTGTAATTATATATTAAATGGGAGGTAACGGATTTATCAAAAAAAACGGATGGTGTTCTATACCTCAGTGATACTCTGATCTGCTTAGGGTTATTGACCGCAGGCATCAGAACTGGGGGGCAATCACGAACGCATGAACGAATCAAAGTTAATAGCCGCGTGTTCCGTCATTTGAAAGTGGAAAGTGTCATAATCACTTATGGGCTTGTCTCCGCCAACGGAGAGCGACATGAGAAATGTGTTCAAATCCTTATATTAAATCTTAGCCTATATTCCATCCATCGTTTTCTGTCTTGTTCTTCATGTTTTCTACTGCTGCGCTGTGTCACATGTCGCACACCTTTCCCTTCTATCCCGCCTTATGCTTAATTTGCACTGTTGCATATCTCACCATATCTGACTGCGTTATAGTTGCCGCAGTTTTTAAATCTGAAGCGGAATAAACAATGCGAGGAAAACACAAAATATAAATCTGAAGCGGAATAAACAATGCGAGGAAAACACAAATTGATCGAGGAAATCAGCGGGTCGGGCTGCGTTTGCGCAGGGAATGGACAGATGGCGCTTTGTGTCGGAACGACGAAGAGGCCTAGGGAAAAGACCTATCAGGAAACAACACCTGTCTATCCACACCACAAATACTGCCTGACCCACTGAGTTCTGCATTTGCTCTCCGCTGCAGGGTGTGAAGCATTTGGCGAGGGCGTTAACGTTTTAGCATAATGATGAATATTCAAAGGCTCGATGGCATGGCTTTAACGTAAGAAAGCAAAGATCAATTGAAATGTGTGGGGCACGTTTCTTCACACAGAGGGTGGCAGATGCCTGGCCGCGCTTCCAATGTTTATGGTGGAAGCTGGTAGTAACATGGAGTTTATGAGGCAAGTGGATATGGATCATGAGGGATATGGATCATATGTAAGCAGATAACATTAACTTAAATTGACGTCATGATCGACCGAGACATTATGGAGGCAAATGCCTTTTTCTGTGCTGTACATTTCTATACGTTATGTACACGTGCAGCAGACAGTGCAAAATAAAACAATATGCTATAGTGCAGAATGCAGATTCATGTTTATTATTAGTACGGTTCCCGCGCTAATTCGAAAAGGGTTGTTTTCCATGTTATTGAAAGATAACAGGAAAACGATGCATAAATGCAATCACATCAAACTCAAGTTCATGTGATAGAGCAAAGGGGTATTTGCATTAGTTTGGTTGGTCCACGAAGATCATTGGTAATATTAACTCCAATGAACTTGAAGGTCTCAACCATTTATTCTTCTGTACAATTGATGCCGATTTGGGCATGTACTCCAGTATACTGCCTGGAGTTGACAAACCAACACCTTCGTCTTGCTTGTATTCAGGGGGGGGGGGGGGGGGGGGGGATTTGCCCTGGTGCCATGTTACCAACTTCCCTATCTCCTACTTGTACTTAAGGAGTTGGACCTTACCCTCAATAACTTCTCATTTGACTCCTCCCATTTCCTCCAAACACAAGGCGTAGCTATGGGCACACGCATGGGCCCCAGCTACGCTTGCCTCTTTGTCGGGTACGTTGAACAATCCTTGTTCTCGGCGTACCAGGGCCCCATCCCCGACCTCTACCTTCCCCCACTCACAACAAGGGCAGAGTCCGCCTGGTCCTCACCTTTCACCCCACCAGCCGGCACATACAACACATAGTCCTCCGCCAGTTTCGCCACCTCCAACGTGACCCCACCACTCGCCACATCTTCCCATCTCCCCCCCCCCGTCTGCCTTCCGCAAAGACCGCTCCCTCCGCAACTCCCTTGACAATTCTTCCCTTCCCTTCCGCTCCACCCCTTCCCCGGGCACTTTCCCTTGCAACCGCAAGAGATGCTACACTTGTCCCTTCACCTCCCCCTCCACACCTTTCAGGGACCCAAGCAGTCCTTCCAGGTCCGACAGAGGTTCACCTGCACCTCCTCCAACCTCATCTACTGCATCCATTGCTCCAGATGCCAGCTGATCTATATCGGTGAAACCAAGCGGAGGCTTGGTGATCGTTTCGCCGAACACCTCCGCTCGGTCCGCAATAACCAACCTGATCTCCCGGTGGCTCAGCACTTCAACTCCCCCTCCCATTCCGTATCCGACCTTTCGGTCCTGGGCCTCCTCCACGGCCAGAGTGAGCAACATCGCAAGTTGGAGGAACAGCACTTCTATCTCTCCCCCACCCAAGTCGCACTAGCTTCTCATTTTCACACTACAAACAGCTTACAATGGCCTGTTTACTTTTTTGCATATCTTTCATTCATTGTTTTTTATCTCTCCACATCACCGTCTATATCTCTCGTTTCCCTGATCCCTAACCAGTCTGAAGAAGGGTCTCGACCCGAAACGTCGCCTATCTCCTTCGCTCCTGGGATCCTGCTGCACCCCCTGAGTTTCTCCAGCCTTTTGTGTACCCTCGATTGTAATCATGTGTGGTCTTTCCGCTGCCTGGAGAACACGCACCAACAAAAATATTTTAATTGTACCCCAGTACACGTGACAAGAATCCAAACTAAACTGACGAGCGGGAGAGAGGGAATAAGCGAGGGGGTAGAGGCAGAGGAGAGAGCGCGAGAGTATACTCACCGAAAAAAATGTATAACAGTCACAGGATGGGCAGTGTGAATTAGGAGGTTGTTTCTCCACACAGAGGAGGGTGTTAGTATGCATGGAAACTCTTACTGGATCCTGAGAATGTCCTTTATCTCAATGCATCTCATTGTCTGAGATCAGGAGTTACTGAGACGGGGAGAGGGGGTGGAGGGGCCGGAGGGGAGGGGGTTACAGAAACGGGGAGAGGGTTACAGACACGGGGAGAGGGGGTGTAGGGGCCAGAGGGGAGGGGAGGGGAGGGAGCCAGTTTGCCTGAGCAGGCAGCCTTTTTTGTCAAACTCCGAACAAGAATTTTAAAACCCGCCATTCCCCGGGATCCTCTCACGGTCGTCACGGCGATTCCAATCTCTCCCCTCAGCCCTACACCGTGGAAACAGGCCCATCGGCCCAACGTTCACACCCGACTTCGATCCTGATCACGGGCGCTTGTCTGCCTGCGACTGACAGCTGGTAGATCCGGCAGTGAACGTCAGGAGCCGGAGCCCGGAGCCCAGAGCGCAGAAATTGCGGCCGCATCTGGGATGCGCCCAGTGCGCGGATTTATTAATGAGCCGAAACACTCAGGTGAGCGGATATTTCACCGCGCTCTTTACCTGTTCCCTTAAAACTTGGACTGAGTCGCCGCGTAAATAAATGTGTTCGTGCAGCAGCTGAGATTCCTCAGAAAATACCCGACGTCGTTAAAGATCCACTCAGAATCATTCCGAACCTCTCCATATAACCATATAACCATATAACAATTACAGCACGGAAACAGGCCATCTCGGCCCTTCAAGTCCGTGCCGAACAACTTTTTTCCCTTAGTCCCACCTGCCTGCACTCATACCATAACCCTCCATACCCTTCTCATCCATATGCCTATCCAAATTATTTTTAAATGATACCAACGAACCTGCCGCCACCACTTCCACTGGAAGCTCATTCCACACCGCTACCACTCTCTGAGTAAAGAAGTTCCCCCTCATGTTACCCCTAAACCTCTGTCCCTTAATTCTAAAGTCATGTCCTCGTGTTTGAATCCTCCCTATTCTCAAAGGGAAAAGCTTGTCCACATTAACTCTGTCTATCCCTCTCATCATTTTAAAGACCTCTATCAAGTCCCCCCTTAACCTTCTGCGCTCCAGAGAATAAAGACCTAACTTATTTAACCTATCTCTGTAACTTAGCTGTTGAAACCCAGGCAACATTCTAGTAAATCTCCTCTGTACCCTCTCTATTTTGTTGACATCCTTCCTATAATTGGGCGACCAAAATTGTACACCATACTCCAGATTTGGTCTCACCAACGCCTTGTACAATTTTAACATTACATCCCAGCTTCTATACTCAATGCTCTGATTTATAAAGGCTAGCATACCAAAAGCTTTCTTTACCACCCTATCTATATGAGATTCCACCTTCAAGGAACTATGCACGGTTATTCCCAGATCCCTCTGTTCAACTGTATTCTTCAATTCCCTACCGTTTACCATGTACATCCTATTTTGATTTGTCCTGCCAAGGTGTAGCACCTCACATTTATCAGCATTAAACTCCATCTGCCATCTTTCAGCCCATTTTTCTAACTGGCCTAAATCACTCTGTATACTTTGGAAATCCTCTTCATTATCCACAACACCCCCTATCTTGGTATCATCTGCATACTTACTAATCCAATTTACCACCCCTTCATCCAGATCATTGATGTACATGACAAACAACAAAGGACCCAACACAGATCCCTGAAATGGAATGGATTGGATTGTTGGCCCTGCATTGTCCTTGCTGCAAAGGTCCCGCTCACTCCGGAGGTCCTGCTCACTCCGTAAGTCCCGCTCACTCCGGATGTCCCGCTCACTCCGGAAATCCCTCTCTCTCTGGAAGTCCCGCTCACCCCAGAAGTCCCGCTCACTGCGGAGTCCCGCTCAGTGGAGAGGCCGCGCTCAACCGCGTGAGTAGATTCAAGTGAGTTTTCCTGTCATATATATGTTGTGTGTGTGTGAGTCAGTGTGTGCGGGTCAGTGTGTGTGAGATGGAGGGTGGCTGTGAGTGTCTGTGTGTTGGTGTGTGTGTGTGATGGATGGTGTTTGTCTGCGTGGCTGTGTGTGTGTGTGTGTGTGTGTGTGTGTGTGATGGATTGTGTGTGTGTGTGTGTGTGTGTGAGATGGAAGGTGTGTGTGTGACGGAAGGTGTGTGTGTTACATCCCAGCTTCTATACACAATGCTCTGATTTATAAAGGCTAGCATACCAAAAGCTTTCTTTACCACCCTATCTATATGAGATTCCACCTTCAAGGAACTATGCACGGTTATTCCCAGATCCCTCTGTTCAACTGTATTCTTCAATTCCCTACCGTTTACCATGTACGTCCTATTCCTGTGATCTGAGAATAGACGGAGTTTAGAACCAGGGCCAGACACAGGAGGATGAAGCTGCAGGAGATGGCAAAGAGTAAAACCACAGACCTCCTCCTGCTCATCATCTCCGGGTCACTGCGGTTCTCCCCCTTGCTCTCGCCCCTGAGCCCCTTACGGACCCGACTGGCCACTAAAATGTGCCGGACTGTCAGAGCGTTGAGCAGCAGGATTACAGCGAAAGGGAGGAGCGGAGTTACAACCGTGTCAAACCAGTCAAATGCTACCCACCCGGGGTCAGTGTAATAACTGCCCATCGTGCCACAGCCCCACGGGACATTGTCAATGATTGTCCGGGGTTCCCGTGTGAAGTAGCGGGGAACATTTTCCCGACACAGCAGAATGCCGGCTGTTGCCAGAACGGCAGCCGCAGTTTTCCCGCTGCAATATTTAGTTTTCAGCTTCTGGCAACAAATGGCGACAAACCGATCAAAGGTGAAAGTGACGGTGAACCAGACAGAACAGTCTGTAGCTGCAGACCTAAGTACAGTGTTAACAATGCACACAGTGGTGATGGTCAGGAAACTCAAAGTAAAGTAATAATGTCGGATCCAATACAAAATGACCTCGGTGATGAGGACCAGTAGATCGGCCGCTGCCATGGCCACTAGATAGCGAGTGGTGCAGGTGGAGAGGCCGCACTTTCCCCGTGACAGGAAGGGAAGGGACACTGGGTAGTACTGAACACGTTCTCCGGGGCTAAACACCGGCTCGACTTAGAGCTAAAGATCAGGAATGTTGGTGTCGGTGCAGGGCTGCAAGTTTAAAATGCGGGGATGGAATGAGGCTACAATAGGAGGAAAGGTCTTTTCTATAGCTCACAGTCTCTGATGGGGCCTCTGACAGTCTCTGACGGTTTCACAGACTTAACCGTGACCGGCCGTGTTTAACCAGGGCTCTGGGAACTCGGCATCTGAAGGGGACGAGGAGGGTTCCAGAAGGAAGGGAGGGACAAATTAGAATCCGGCAGCAGAGTGGCTCCGTTAATGGATTCATTCCACAGTGAGTTCAGTTCGGTAACAACACACCACGGCAGATCCGTGGCCACTGGTTCAGGAGATCGATCCAATTATTAACCAATAGGCGGTGGAATCCGAGTGTGACGGACTCCACGGTGAGACGTGCCCACAGGAGCGTGTGTGCACACTGATCACTTACCCAGCCACAGTGGATTTCACGATGCAAATCTCTCCCAGTGACCCCGTCCCGGAGAGCTGCCTGTCCCGAGCACCGGGACAACTCCGGGCAAGGTCCCACTGAAGGCAAGAACAACATTCTACTGCGTCCCGGCAGTTAGAGGAATAAAAGGGTTAGTTTCGGCTGTCTGAAAATAAGAAAATTCAAAGATATTTCACTGTGAGGATTGATATATTTCACATATTCTTGTACATCGATCATCAGTTGGGAATCTTACAAGAGATTACATGATCAGAATCAGGTCAACACCGGTTAACACACGGAGTTATAAAACTTGAATTGTTCTGCTCACTTACCAGGGACTCCAACGGCAGCAGTGACCAAGAACAAGATTTTCTGTACACTGTGATATTCCCAAAGCTTTTCCCACATTTTCTCTGCCCAGCGACATGTCTCCGTGAGCTACCGGTAATCTCTTGGAATGAAATGCTTAAGCAGAACATTCCCGAAGATTTTATACCATTTTCCGTCTCCACCGGGCTTGCAACAGAGTTTGAAAATAGAGATTTTGAAATTATTCGCAAACAGATTATATCAGCTAAGTGAATTCCTGCCGGACAGGTTGTGATTTATTCAGGGAATTGTTTGAGAAAACCCAAGGACTGGGAATTGTGACGATACCGAGGGATGGAAATTGGGAGCGGCATTTTTCCAGCAAAGAGCATAATGTTTCAAACTCCATCAGATCCAACTATCCACCTCAAGTTGTTTGTCTGATTTCCTTCAATCCACTGCACTCAGCAAGCCATTCACAAATTCCAGACACTCTCGGGGCTCCTGGTGCCAAGTTTGAAGGTGGACTGGGCGACCTTTGTCCACAGGTTGAGGAATTGGTTCAACAGTTCGCTTCTGAGTAAAATGCCCCCTCCACTCTGCTTCACCACTCAATGTGATCGCGGCTCCTCTGACTGTAAACTCAACCCCACACTCCCGGCGACCCCGGTAACCATTTACTCCGGTACCCGGACGTGGCGTCGAAGTTCGAGAAGCCGAAGCAAAGAAGTGGCAGCCAAATAACGAACAGAAACGACGCCGAAAAAAACAAACAACCGAAAGGGCGCAACGCCGAAAAGGCAACGAACCGGACGCGGCGCCGGAAACCATACAACCATGTAACAATTACAGCACGAAAACAGGCCTTCTCGGCCCTCCCAGTCCGTGCCGAACATTTATTTCCCCCTAGTCCCATCTACCTGCACTCAGACCATACCCCTCCATTCCCTTCCCGTCCATATACCTATCCACTTTACTTTTAAATGTTAAAATCGATCCTGCCTCCACCACTTCTGCTGGAAGATCATTCCACACAGTCACCACTCTCTGAGTAAAGTTCCCCCTCATATTACCCCTAAACTTCTGTCCCTTAATTCTCATGTCTTCCTAATAAGCCAAATAACCGAACCGTAACTGAACCGCAACGTCAAAAAGCCAATTAAGTGAAATGGCGCGACATCTAAAAGCCAAATAACAGAAAGGGCGCGATGCCGAAAAGCCAACTACCCGAAAGGGCGCAAAGAGCAAGGGACAGATGGGGGAGGGGATGGTAGGGGAGAGCAGGGGAGGGAGGAAGGTGGGGTCGGGGGGGTGGGTGAGAGAATGGGGGAGGGGAGAGGGAGTGGGAAATGAGGAGATGCAGGAGACTCTGGGGGAGAGGGAGTGATTCATTAACCCCCCCTCCCCCAAACCCCACCCCGAACCACACACGGGGAGATTCACCCCCGACACCACACCGGGTGATTCACCACCCGGCAACGGGGCCAGACGGCCCGGGGCACTGGCAAGCATAGTAAATCGCTTTTACAACATGGGAGGGGACAAGTGTGCACACATGACAACGGACAAAGTTTATGTTACCCCCCCCCCCCCCTCCTCCCACAACAGGAAGCACATTTAATTTATTGTTTAAACTTAGTAATACCGCCTGGTTGGTTGTGTAAAGGGCCTGTCCTACAAGCATGCAACTCTATGCGATGAACGCGATCAAACTAGAAGTGGGGGCCGCATGGTCCCCTGTACAGGGCCGTTCCCACCTGCATGCAGCAAGGGCAACCAAACCGGTCCCCACCCTCCCATCTGCCCCAGCCAGTGATGTGATGGACGTGGGAGTCTGGACTAAATCACTGACAATTCCCGCCCCGCGGCGACGTCATGTCCGTTATTTGCCTTTTCGGCGTCGCGTCGTTTCGGTCAGTTGACTTCCACTTCTTCGCTTCGACGCCACGTCCACACACGCATTGATGTACATGACAAACAAGAATGAGCCCAGCACCAATTCCTGAGAAACCATCACACCATGACCAATGGACGGAACTGTAAATTCAGCCTCTTTACCACTACCTACTGCTGTACTACATTCTGGGAGCTGTGGACTTGGATCCCAAGATCCATTGACACATCAATGATGTTTATGGGCCATCATATATTTTACACTTATATTTGACCTCCCAAAGTGCAACATCTCACACGTGCTCAGAATAAACTCGATTTGCGACCCCCTGCCAACGCTCTGCTTGATATATATGCCACTGTATACTGAGACAGCCTCTCTCAAATTCCATTACCTCACCAATCTAGGTGTCATCTGCAAACTTACAAAGCAGCCCGGGTATAATTCCGTCCAAGAATTTCATACGTATCACAAACTGCAGAGATCCCAGCACAGATGCTTCTGTATTATTATTGGTCACAGATCTCCAGTCTCAATATTGCCTTACCGCCACAGCCATCTGTCTTATTTCATTCATAGGACAAAGTCACTGTTAATCTCGTGTGTAAAATAAATGAAGCTTTCTTTTTATTTCAAAGGTTCGACTCCAAAGTGTTCGCGCAGGATCGGTGTCCATAATTAATCTAATTTGTTCAGAGCAGCGGATACAGTACATCTTGCTGATTCATCCACACTGGTAAACAGGGAATGTGCAGATGTATCAATTCGTTATTTTCATCTTGATTACTTAATCTTATCTATAATGAGCTTTCAAGATGTATAAAAGATGTATAACACAGCATAGTGTAGCCGAAAGCCAGAGGATTGGGAAACTTTCATAGAACAGAAGGAAACAAAACGAGCAATATGGCCGGAAAGGATGAAGTACGAAGGGAAGCTGACCAGGAATATAAATAAGAACAGTAAAAGCTTCTTTAGATATGTTAAGGGAAAAAGAGTAGCAAATTCCAATGTGGGTCCCTTGAAAGCAGACACGGGAGAAATTATTATGGGGAACAAGGAAATGGCAGAAGAGTTGAATAGGTACTTCAGATCTGTCTTCACTAAGGAAGACACAAAAATTCTCCCAGATGTACTGGAGGACAGAGGATCTAAAGGGGTCGATGAACTGAAATAAATTTTCATTAGCGAGAAATAGTATTGGGTAGGCTAATGGGACTGAACGATGATAAATCCCCGGGGCCTGATGGTCTGCATCCCAGGGTCCTCAGGGAGTTCGCTCCAGAAATAGTGGATGCATTGGTGATAATTTCCCAATGTTCAATAGATTCAGGATCAGTTCATGTGGATTGGAGGATAGCTAATGTTATCCCACTTTTCAAGAAAGAAGCGAGAGAGAAAACGGGGATTTACAGACCAGTTAGCCTGACTTCGGTGGTGGGAAAGATGCTGGAGTCAATTATTAAAGAGGTAATAATGGGGCATTTGGATAGCAGTAAAATGATTAGTCGAAGTCAACATGGATTTATGAAAGGGAAATCATGCTTGACTAATCTTCTGGAATTTATTCAAGATGTGACAAGTAAAATGGATGAAGGGGAGCCAGTGGATGTAGTGTATCTAGACTTTCAGGAAGACTTTGATAAGGTCCCGCACGGGAGACTGGTGACTAAAATTACAGCACATGGTATTGCTGGTAGGGTGTTGACGTGGATAGAAAATTGGTTGGCACACAGGAAGCAAAGAGTAGGAGTGAACGGGTCCTTTTCAGAATGGCAGGCAGTGGCGAGTGGACTGCCACAAGGCTCAGTGTTGGGGCCGCAACTGTTGACCATATATATTAATGATTTGGAAGAGGGAATTTGGATCAACACTAGCAAGTTTGCGGATGACACAAAGCTGGGTGGCAGTGTGAACTGTGAAGAGGATGCTAGGTAGGTTGCAGGGTGACCTGGACAGGTTGAGTGAGTGGGCAGATGTGTGGCAGATGCAGTATAATATAGATAAATGTGAGGTTATCCACTTTGGTGGCAAAAACAAGGGGGTAGATTATTATCTCAATGGGGTTAGGTTAGGTAAGGGGGAGGTACAGCAAGACCTGGGCGTCCTTGTACACCAGTCACTGAAAGTTGGCGTGCAGGTACAGCAGGCAGTGAAGAAAGCTAATGGAATGTTGGCCTTCATAACAAGAGGATTTCAGTATACGAGTAGAGAGGTTCTTCTGCAATTGTGTAGGGCTCTGGTAAGACCACATCTGGAGTATTGCGCACAGTTTTGGTCTCCTAATTTGAGGAAAGACATCCTTGTGATTGAAGCAGTGCTGCGTAGGTTCACGAGATTGATCCCTGGGATGGCGGAACTGTCATATGAGGAAAGATTGAAAAGACTAGGCTTGTATTCACTGGAGTTTAGAAGGATGAAGGGGAGTCTTATAGAAACATATAAAATTATAGAAGGACTGGACAGGCTAGATGCAGGAAAAATGTTCCCAATGTTGGGTGAGTCCAGAACCAGGGGCCACAGTCTGAGAATATAGGGAAGGTCATTTAAGGCTGAGGTGAGAAAAAACTTTTTCAGCCAGAGAGTTGTGAATTTATGGAATTCCCTGCCACAGAGGGCAGTGGAGGCCAAATCACTGGAAGGATTTAAGAGAGAGTTAGGTAGAGCTCTAGGGGCTAGTGGAATCAAGGGATATGTGGAGAAGGTTATTGATTGGGGATGATCAGCCATGATTGCAACGAATGGCGATGCTGGCATGAAGGGCTGAATGGCCTCCTCCTGCACCTATTTTCTATGTATCTATGACTGCATCTTGTTGTTCTATCTATGTTGCTGGGTGCAGACATTTGTATTTGTTATTTGTAATTTAACGGGCATTGGTTAAAATGAGTAAATAACTTTCTGCGCATATGATTGAAAGACTAACAAAGAATGCTTCTCTCCCAACACTCTTTACTCTCTTTCTCTCTCCCCCTCCTCCCATTCACTCTCCCCGCACTGCTCCTCTTTCCCCCAAATTCATTTGCATCATTCTCCCCACAGGCGTCCCCCTCTGCCCGCCCTCCTACCACTTTATCTCCCCACACTCCTCCTATCTCTCCCCATACTCCTTCACTCTCTCTCCACTCCTCCCATTCCCACACTCCTCCTGCTCTATCTCCCCACATACTTCCCCTTCTCCCCTTTCCTCTCCTCATGACCTCCCTCTCTTCCCCAAAGTCAATCTTTCTCTCTCCACTCTTCTTCCCTTTCATCCTCGGTGGAACAGCAATGGCAGGAATTTCTGGGCATAATACGGAAGATGCAGGATCATTTCATTCCAAAAAGGAAGAAAGATTCTAAGGGGAGTAAGAGGCAACCGTGGCTGACAAGAAAGGTTATGGATATAACAAAAATAAAAGAAAAGATGTATAACACAGCAAAGAGTAGCCGGAAGCAAGAGAATTGATAGGACAACAGAAGGAAACAAAACGGGCAATATGGGCTGAAAAGATGAAGTACGAAGGGAAGCTGGCCAGGAATATAAAGAAGGACAGTAAAAGTTTCTTTAGATATGTTAAGTGAAAAAGAGTAACAACGTCAAATGTGGGTCCCTTGAAGGCAGACACGGGTGAAATAATTATGAGCAACAAGGAAATGGCAGAAGAGTTGAATAGGTACTTCGGATCTGTCTTTACTAAGGATGACACAAACAATCTCCCAGATATACTGGAGGACAGAGGATCTAAGGGGGTAGAGGGACTGAAAGAAATTTTCATTATGCGAGAAATGGTATTGGGTAGGCTAATGGGACAGAAGGATGATAAATCCCCTGCATCCCAGGGTCCTCAGGGCGGTGGCTCTAGAAATAGTGGACGCATTGGTGATCATTTTCCAATGTTCAATAGATTCAGGGTCAGTTCCTGTGGATTGGAGGATAGCTAATATTATCCCACTTTTCAAGAAAGGAGCGAGAGAGAAAACGGGCAATTACAGACCAGTTTGCCTGACTTCGGTGGTGGGAAAGATGCTGGAGTCAATTATTAAAGAGGTAATAATGGAGCATTTGGATAGCAGTAAAAGGATTAGTCCAAGTCAACATGGATTTATGAAAGGGAAATCATGCTCGACTAATCTTCTGGATTTTTCTTAGGATGTAGGGATTCCAGTGGATGTAGTGTATCTAGACTTTCAGAAAGCTTTTGATAAGGTCCCGCACGGGAGACTGGTAACTAAAATTAGAGCACATGGTATTGGGGGTAGGGTGTTGACACGGATAGAAATTGGGTTGGCAGACCAGAAGCAAAGAGTAGGAGTGAACGGGTCCTTTTCAGAAATGGCAGTCAGTGGCGAGTGGAGTTCCGCAAGGCTGGGTGTTGGGGCCGCAACTGTTTAACATATATATTATATATATTAATGATTTGGAAGAGGGAATTAGGAGTAACACTAGCAAGATTGCGGATGCTACAAAGCTGGGTGGCAGTGTGAACTGTGAAAAGGATGTTAGAAGGTTGTAGGGTGACCTGGACAGATTGAGTGAGTGGGCAGATGCATGGCAGATGCAGTATCATATAGATAAATGTGAGGTTATCCACTTTGGCGGCAAAAACAAGGGGGTAGATTATTATCTCAATGGGGCCAGGTTCGGTAAGGGGGAGGTGCAGCGAGACCTGGGCGTCCTTGTACACCAGTCACTGAAAGTTGGCGTGCAGGTACAGCAGGCAGTGAAGAAAGCTAATGGAATGTTGGCCTTCATAACATAAGGATTTCAGTATGGGAGTAAACAGGTTCTTCTGCAGTTGTATAGGGCTTTGGTGAGACCACATCTGGAGTGTTGTGTACAGTTTTGGTCTCCTAATTTGAGGAAGGACATCCTTGTGATTTAGGCAGTGCAACGTAGGTTCACAAGATTGATCCCTGGGATGGCGGGACTGTCATCTGAGGAAAGTCGGCTTATACTCGCTGGAATTTAGAAGATTGAGGGGGGATCTTATAGAAACTTACAAAATTTTTAAGGGGTTGGACAAGCTAGATGCAGGAAGATTGTTCCCGATGTTGGGGGAGTCCAGAACAAGGGGTCACAGTCTAAGGATAAGGGGGAATTCCTTTAGGACCGAGATGAGGAAAACATTCTTTATACAGAGTGTGGTGAGTCTCTGGAATTCTCTGCCACAGAAGGTAGTTGAGGCAAGTTCATTGGCTATATTTAAGAGGGCGTTAGATGTGGCACTTGTGGCTAAAGGGACCAGGGGATATGGAGAGAAGACAGGTACGGGATACTGAATTGGATGATCAGCCATGATCACATTGAATGGCGGTGCAGGCTCGAAGGGCCGTATGGCCTACTCCTGCACCTATTTCTCTATGTTTCTATGAAAGATTGAAAACGGTAGGCTTGTATTCACTGGAGTATAGAAGGGGGGATCTTATAGAAACATCTATATATATACTTATAAAACTGTATGTGTGTGTGGGTGTATGTCATATTTTAGGCATTTGATTTGTTACTCCGCCAAAACCAGACGCAAAAACGCCGAGATCTTTACCATTTTCACTAGCCATTGCACTTTTACATTTGCCCATCCACTCATTAAATTTAGTCATTTTTCTGTACACATTATTAATCAATCCACCCCCCCCCCCCCCCCCCACTCACTCATTTTGACCTTATTAAATGCTTTCTGAAAGTCTAGATACACTACATCCACTGGCACCCCTTCATCCATTGTACTTGTCACATCCTCAAAATGTTCCAGAAGATGAGTCAAGCATGATTTCCTTTTCATAAATTAATGTTGACTTGGATTAATCCTTTTACTACTATCCAAATGCCCCATTATTACCTCTTCAATAATTGACTCCAGCATCTTTCCCACCACCGAAGTCAGGCTAACTGGTCTGTAATTTTCTCTCTTGCTCCTTTCTTGAAAAGTGGGATAACATTAGCTATCCTCCAATCCACAGGAACTGATCCTAAATATATTGAACATAGGACTTCAGAGAACTCGGAAGGTGGCTGAAAAGCAGGTCCTCTAGGGTGGTCATCTCCAGTTTGCTTCCAGTTCCTCGTGCTGGTGAGGGAAGGAACAGGGAGATAGAGGATCTCAATGTGTAGCTGAGCAGCTGGTGCAGGGGGCAGAGATATAGATTCTTAGACCACTGGGATCTGATTTGGAGGAAGGGCGAATTGTACAAAAAGGATGGGTTGCACCTTAACAGGCGGGGGAACAACAATGGCAGGTATTTCTGGGAATAATACAGAAGGTGCAGGATTGGTTCATTCCAAAGAGGAAGACAGATTCCAAGGGGAGTAAAGGGGTGACCGTGGTTGACAAGGGCAGTCAGGGACAGTATAAAAATAAAAGAGAAGTACAACATAGCAAAGATGAGCGGGAAGCCAGAGGATTGGGTAACTTTTAAAGAGCAACAGAAGATAAATAAAAAGGCAATACGGGGAGAAAAGATGAGGAACGAAGGTAAGCTCGCCAAGAATATAAAGGAGGTTAGTAAAAGCTTCTTTTGGTATGTGAAGAGGAAAAAGAATAGTTATCCCCAAATTTGGACCCTTGAAGACTGAAAAAAGGTGAATTTATTATGGGGAACAAGGAAATGGCAGACAAGTTGAACAGGTACTTTGGATCTGTCTTCACAAACAATCTCCCAGATGTACTAATGGCCAGAGGATCTAGGGTGACGGAGGAACTGAAGGAAATTCACATTAGGCAAGAAATGGCATTGGGTAGACTAATGGGACTGAAGGTTGATAAATCCCCAGGGCCTGATCGTCTGCATCCCAGGGTACTTAAGGAAGGAGAAGTCAAGGGGGAGGGGGAGGTGGAGAGAGGGAGGGTGGACGGAGAGTTTATTGATTTCCCCCCCTTAGACGGGGGTTTATTGATTGTGTACAGCAAGGGGGAAGAGTGGGGGAGAGATGGAGAGGAGGAGTTTATTGATTATTTACCTCATACATCCACTCAGAGGTTTATAACATTATTTAGCCCAGTTTTTCTCACAGGCCTTTTGTTTATGTGGAGTTTTATTGATTATTTACAGAGGGGGACAGACACTGAGATATGTTTACAACAATATTTACCCCAATTTTACCCCCAGACATGTAGTTTATGTGGAGATTTACTTCAGCAAAATAAGGAAGGTAGACAAAAATGTTTGAGAAACTCAGCGGGTGATGCAGCATCAATGGAACGAAGGGTACATTAAACTACTGTTGCTGGTGTCTCTGCTAAGGCACCACAGCAATTCTCTCTCACTCCAACAAGAAGACGACTTTCGCAACTTAAAAATCAGCGCTGGCTACTGCACCAGCTACTGGATGCCTTAGCCTTCCCAGTCCAACTGGTCATTATTAAGTGCAATGCTCATACAAGTGGCCACAACAAAGTCGCCCGGGGTAATGCCCTAGCTGACATTACTGCCCGCACAGCAGATTACAAATTCTGCACATTGGTCCTCACAGAACTAAAGATTCTAGTAGGCAGAACGGCTCTGTCAGACATGGCAATGTAAAATGAATTCATGTAACATTTTGCCAAGTAAAAAGATCTTTGGAAAAGAGGGTGCTGCGCCATTGCCCCTTTGATGGGCCTCTGGCTCACCCATCTTTTACATCATTCTTTTACACTTCCTTACACATGGTGATAAGGAGGGAAGGGAATGTGGAATGTAGCTTACACTTTGAAACTTTTATGAAATGACCTGTATCGAAGAGGGCAAGAGCAGCAGCAACTAAAGAGAGAAAGAGATATATATAGAGAGAGAGAGGGAGAAAAGGGGGGGGGGGGGTGGAGAGAAAGAGAGAGAGAGAGAGAGAGAGAGAGAGAGAGAGAGAGAGAGAGAGAGAGAGAGAGAGAGAGAGAAAAGAGAGAGAGGGAGGGGCTGAGAAAGGGAACGAGAGAGAAAGAGAGAAATAGAAAGAGAAAGAGAAAGATAGAGAGAGTGAAAGACAGAGAGAAAGAGAGGAATAGTTAGTAAGAAAGTTTAAGTAAATTTATTGGCCAAGTATTCACATACAAGGAATTTGCCTTGGTGCTCCGCCCACAAGTAACAACATGACATACAGTGACAGTTACGAATGACTCCGAAACCACTAAAGATTAATAATAATAAAACATTAATGATAAAACACCATTGATCAAGCACGTGAACCAACAAAATACCAGATCAAGGGGAGGCTACAGATTTTTGGCTGTTGAGTAGAACAACTACTCGTGGATAAAAAACTGTTTTTATGTCTGGCTGTGGCAGCTTTGACAGTCCGGAGTCGCCTTCCAGAGGGAAGTGATTCAAGAGTTTGCGGCCTGGGTGAGAGGGGTCAGAGACGATCTTGCCCGCTTGCTCCCTGGCCCTTGCAGTGTACAGTTCATCAATGGAGGGAAGGCTGGAGCCAATAACCTTCTCTGCTGATCGGACGATTCGCTGCAGCCTCCAGGTGTCGTGCTTGGTGGCTGAGCCAAACCAGACCATGATGGAGAAGGTGAGAACAGACTCTACGATGGCTGTGCAGAATTGAACCATATGTGGCAGATTGTGCTTCCTCAGCTGCCATAGGAAGTACATCCTCTGTTGTGCCTTTTTGACTGTGGAGTCGATGGTAGCCCCCCACTTAAGGTCCTTGGAGATGATGGTTCCCAGGAACTTAAATTATCCACAGATGTGAGTGATGTATCAAATCATTGATGTATATTGTAAATAGCTGCGGTCCCAGCACCGAGCCTTGCGGTACCCCACTAGTCACTGCCTGCCATTATGAAAGGGACCCGCTAATCCCTACTCTTGTTTCCCGTCTGCCAACCACTTTTCTATCCATGTCAGCACTCTACCCCCAATACCATGTGCCCTAATTTTGCCCACTAATCTCCTATGTGGGACCTTATCAAATGCTTTCTGAAAGTCCAGGTACACTACATCCACTGGCTCTCCCGTGTCCATTTTCCTAGTTACATCTTCAAAAAATTCCAGAAGATTAGTCAAGCATGATTTCCCCTTCGTAAATCCATGCTGATTTGGACCAATCCTGTTACTACTATCTCATATTTTATAATTGACTCCAGCATCTTCCCCACCACCGATGTCAGGCTAACTGGTCTATAATTCCCCATTTTCTCTCTCCCGCCTTTCTTAAAAAGTGGGATAACATTAGCTACCCTCCAATCCACAGGAACTGATCCCGAGTCTATAGAACATTGGAAATTTATCACCAATGCATCCACGATTTCTGGAGCCACTTCCTTAAGTATCCTGGGATACAGACCCTGGGGATTTGTATCCTGAGATACAGACCCTGGGGATCAGCCTTCAGTCCCATCAATACAATAAAATACGGTTTTATTCGTCACATTGCACATAAAGTGCAAGTGAAATGAATTTGCCAGCACCGGTACAATGATAAAGAACACACAATACACAATAAAGATTTAACACAAACATGCACCACAGCATTCATCACTGTGGTGGAAGGCACAAACTTTGGCCAGTCCTCCTCCTTGTTCCCCCGTGCTCGGGACCTCAACCCTCCGCAGTCGCCGCTGCAGGCGTCCAGATGAGAAGACAAGGTAAAATTATAATCAGTCTATCCAACACCATTTCCTGCCTAATGTGGATTTCCTTCAGTTCCTCTGACACCCCAGATCCTCTGGCCACTGCTATATCAGGAAGATTGCTTGTCCTTCTTAGTGAAGGCAGGTCCAAAGTACCTGTTCAACTGATCTGCCATTTCCTTGTTCCCTATAATAAATTCACCATTTTCTGTCTTCAAGGGTCCAACTTTGGTCTTAACTAATTTTTTCCTCTTCACATACCCAAAGAAGCTTTTACAATCCTGTTTTATATTCTTGGCTAGCTTACCTTCGTACCTCATCTTTTCTCCCCGTAGTCTTTTTGGTTATCTTTTGTTGTGCTTTAAACATTACCCAATCCTCTTGCTTCCCGCTCATCTTTGCTACGTTGTACTTCTTCACTTTAATTTTTATACTGTCCCAGACGTCCCTTGTCAGCCAAGGTCGTCCCTTTCTCCCCTTGGAATCTTTCTTCCTCCTAGGAATGAACTGATCCTGCACCTTCTGTATTATTCCTAGAAATACCTGCCATATTTGTTCCACTGTCATCCCTGCTAGTGTATCTATCCAGTCAACTTTGGCCAGCTCCTCCCTCATGGCCCCGTAGTCCCCTTTATTCAACTGCAACACTGACATGTCCGATCTACCCTTCTCCCTCTCCAATTGTAGATTAAACCTGACCATGTTATCATCACTGCCTCCTAATGGCTCGTTAACCTCCAGGTCCTTTATCAAATCCGGTTCATTACATAACACAAAATCCAGAATTTCCTTCTCCCTGGTAGGCTCCAATACAAGCTGTTCAAAGAATCCATCGCGAAGGCACTCTACAAAGTCACTTTCTTGGGGTCCAGTACCAACCTGATTTTCCAAGTCTACCTGCATGTTGCAATCTCCCATAACAACCACAGCATTACTTTTACTACATGCCAATTTTAACTCCTGATTCAACTTGCGCCCTATGTCCAGGCTACAGTTTGGGGCCTGTAGATAAGTCCCATTAGGGTCTTTTTACCCTTACAATTCCTTAGTTCTATCCATACTGACTCCACATCTCCTGTTTCAATATCACCCCTTGCAAGGGACTGAATTTCATTCCTCACCAACAGGGCAACCCCACCTCCTCTGCCCACCTGTCTGTCTTTTTGATAGGAGATATACCCTTGAATATTCAGTTCCCATTAATCCTATAATTCAGATGAAATAGGATGTCATTGAATGAGCTTGTTCATGTACGTGATACATCTTTGTAGAGTCTCCTGTGGTTTAAAAGGTAGTGTCTCTAAGAAGTTGCGGTTGTGTGGGGGTGGAGCCGCACACAGTTATTTTCTTTTCCTTTGCTCTTCGGAAATGCATTGGTGATCTATGTGGACATTAACTGTTTATTCTCTATCTTCTCAACTTTTATTAAACAGTGGATGTGGTGCAGCAAAGAGACTGTTCATTTTCTTCGCTGCGTAACCTGGCATTAGGAATGGTGACCTTGCCGGTATTTTAAGTTTTATTTCTTCCTATTTCTTACTCTTTGAATTGCATTCATGAGAGACCTGCATTGCACACTGGCCATGTGGGATTCATATTGAAGTGTTGGATGAGAATTGGCGATGCCTTTAACCCAGAAAAAAATCTGTTAATTTGAAATTGTTTTTTTCTTTATAATGACCTATTTTTACAGGGTCTGCCTTGTAAGTAGTTAAAGTTTAAGTAAAGCCTTGACTGAGACTGGACAGGATCTTAGTGATGAATTAATTACATATGCACAGCAATTGACCCAAACCTTGTCAGTCTTACAGACACCACTGAACCACAGAAACCACGATCAACTAACCATAACAGCGAATCCTTACAACCAGGAGATCACGAACTGATAAGAAATTGGGATGGGAAGAAATTGGGAGAACGGTGGAAGGAGCCCTTGCAAGTACTACTGACTACACCGACAGCAGTGAAGGTCGAAAATAATCCACGTTGGATACACCTAACCGATTGCAAAAGAATTGGAAACTGGAAAAAGGAAATATGAACTTGGACGTCCTCCTGCAAGACTGGAAGTAAAAGGAAGCCATACAAAACATTTTTAAAAAGGCCAGTATTTTCAGTATCTTGTTGAAACCAGCCATGAACATAAGCAAACACATTGCACTGAATTATATACGTGCCTCCCTAATCCCGGATACCAGGAACAAGTCTCCCCCTGGTTGAATAAACTGGAACCATTAACAGTGACCCCTTATTTGTTCTTCCAGGATTAGGAATAATGGTCCACCTCTCTAAAAACCAAAGGGTTCGATTTGAGATGGGCGACACCTTTGAGTCACACGTAACTGTAGCTACTAGACCTCTAGCAAAAGAAATAGGAAAAATGATAAAATGGTGAAGGACAAACAGAATATTTGTGTTTTAAAGTTGCCAATGACACAGAAGGAAAGATCACATAGGTCAGAAAGGAATGGGGACATTATTTTTGAAAAGCATCTGCCTCCTACTGAGGATCAGTAAGCTACCAATGACTTTGGTCCAAGTACCCTCTGAGCTGTGGGCAAAGCATAAGAATCATGTGGGGTTAGTGCATTCAGCCCTTGAACATCAAGTGACTTTAAAAAAGGGTGTCGATCCCATCGATGGAATCATATAGACATACATGGGAAAATGAATTAGGCCAACCTATAACGAAAGATATTTGGGACAAAAGTCTACAATATACACATCAATGCTCGTTAAATGGCAGACATGCTTTAATACAATTTAAAGTATTACACAGATTACACTACTCTAAAGTAAAACTAAATAGAATTTTCCCACACATCTCCCCTATCTGCGATAAATGTCAGCACTAGAGGCTAACTTAACACATACTTTTGCAAATTGTATAAAAATCAAAAATTTCTAGATTTATATTTTTAGAATAATTCCTGAAGTTGTTAATACTAAATTGGATCCCGACTCAAAACTAATAATACTTGGAATATCAGAGCAAAGTCTAACACTCACAACAAGCACACTTTCTAGGCTACAGTATAAAAACTGGGAAGAAATTAATATTAAAATTTTGGAAAGGCCCTATAACCCCCACATTTAAAATGTGGATTATGGAAATGTCAGAGACCCTACACCTGGAAAGATCAGATTTGTCTAATGGACAAACAAGAACTTTTTGTTAGAATATGGTCTTCATTCATTGATTATTTGAAGGGGTAGATTGGTTCGGCACGGGAACCAATCTACCCCAATCTGAAACATGAACTCAGGATTAGATGAAAAGTTATACTTTATAATTTTCGAACCTATCTCCAATGATGTATTATTAGTAAATCATTCCATTCTTTTTATTAAATCTTGACATTTGTGGTTTTTTTTTTCTTTCTTACTTTATATCTATATATTTTTTTAAATTAGAAGCAGAATGAATCCACAATTGATAATATTAATAATGTATGATTGATACATATGAAATGTTTTACCATAATTTGTGTTTAATAAAAATATATTTTAAAAAAGGGTGTCGCCTTGACATGTTTAAAACAATATTGACTGGCCCCAGAGGCTGAAGAAGGGATAGCTATGGTCATGTTTAAGAAGGAACTGCAGATGCTGGAAAATCGAAGGTAGACGAAAATGCTGGAGAAACTCAGCGGCGAGGCAGCGTCTATGGAGCGAAGGAAATAGGCGACGTTTCGGGCCGAGACCCTTCTTCAGAGACAGAGAGAGAGAGAGAGAGAGAGAGAAACAGCCGTGTTGTTGCGGCGGCGGCGGCGGGACCCGGCGCAGGCCCGACCCCAGGCCCAGGCCCAGGCCCGGCTCCCCGAGCGCTCCGCCAACCCCAGGCCCAGTCACTGTCTCCCGGATGCGAGGCCGCGGCCTGGCCGGAGGATGGACCCCGCCCCCCCCGCGCACCGAATCCCCAGCCAGCGCGCGCGCCCCGCCCACCCTGATCCACCGGAGCCTCTCACCGCGTCATCACGCTGCCCGTTGCCCCGGAGACAGAGACCGCGCGGTGCAGGGGCATTAGCCCGGAAATGACGTCGCCTCCCGTTGCCCCGCAGACAGAGACCGCGCAACGCCGGGGGGTGGAGGGGCATCAGCCCGGAAATAACGTCGCTGCCCCGGCCGTTGCCCCGCAGACTGCGAGATCGGGCAGCGGGGCGGCCTCAGCCCGGAAATGACGCCAAGGCCAAGATGGAGCCGACCTGCACTGGACGGTGAGAGTGTGTTGTGTGGGGAGGGAGATATCTGATCGGTGGGGGGTGGGGAGGGGCTGGAATAAGGGGAGAGGGTCAGAGCGAGAGTCGGAAGGGAGGGGGTGAGAGGCTGCGGGTTGGAAAAGCGGTGAAGTGAGCAGCGGGGGGAAGCTGGGAGCAAAGGGAGGGGGGGGGGGAGGATTCAAGGGGGAGTGGGTTTGGTGCCGAGGGGGATGAATGGGGTCAAGTGAGACAAGGAAGTGGGTAGGGAGCCTGGTGGAGGTTCACACTGTTTGGGGGTGGGGAGGGTGTTGCAGTTTAGGAAGTCAAACTAGGGCAGGATCTTCACTGTGAATGGCGGGGCGCTGGGGCAATAGACAATAGGTGCAGGAGGAGGCCATTCGGCCTTCGAGCCAGCACCGCCATTCAATGTGATCATGGCTGATCATCCACATTCAGTACCCCGTTCCTGCCTTCTCCCCATATCCCCTGACTCCGCTATCTTTGAGAGCCCTATCTAGCTTGCCCTTGGAAGTATCCAGAGAATTGGCCTCCACCGCCCTCAGAGGCAGAGAATTCCACACTCGCAACTTTCTGAGAAAAAGTGTTTCCTCGTATCCGTCCTAAATGGCTAACTCCTTATTCTTAAACTGTGGCCCCTGGTTCTGGACTTGAACATGTTTCCTGCCTGTAGCATGTACAAACCCTTAACAATCTTATATGTTTAAATAAGATCCCCTCTCATCCTTATCAACTCCAGAGTGTTCAAGCCCAGCCACTCCATTCTCTCAGCATATGACAGTCCCGCCATCCCGGGAATTAACCTTGTAAACCTGCGCTGCACTCCCTCAATAGCAATAATGTCCTTCCTCAAATTAGAGGGCCAAAACTGCACACAATACTCCAGGTGTGGTCTCACTAGGGCTCTGTACATCTGCAGAAGGACCTCTTTGCTCCGATTCTCAACTCCTCATGTTTTAAAGGCCAACATGCCATTCGCTTTCTTCACTGCCTGCTGTACCTGCATGCTTACTTTCATAGACTGATGAACAAGGATTCCCAGACCCCGGTGTACTTCCCCTTTTCCCAACTTGATGCCATTTAGATAGTAATCTGCCTTCTTGTTTTTGATACCAAAGTGGATAACCTCACATTTATCCACATTAAACCTCATCTGCCATGCATCTGCCCACTCCCCCAAACTGTCCAAGTCACCCTGCATTCTCATAGCATCCTCCTCACAGTTCCCACTGCCACCCAGCTTTGTGTCATCTACAAATTTGCTAATGTTACTTTGAATCGCTTCATCCCAATCATTGATGTATATTGTAAATAGCTGCAGTCCCAGCACTGAACCGTACGGAATGTGTGGAGCCAAGGGATCTAGGAGTACGGGTACAAATTGGGCCGAAGTGCCTTTTTCCAACAATGTATCACTCTATCACTCACAGGATTTTGACCCCTTCATAGCACCGAGACCGCCCTTATTAAAGTTGTAAACAACATCCGTCTTAACACAGACTCTGGCAAAATTTAAATATTAATGCTAATAGACCTCAGTGCTGCATTTGACACCGTTGATCACTCAATACTTTTGGACAGGTTGGAAAAATGGGTGGGGCTTTCAGGCACAGTTTCAAGTTGGTTCAGGTCATATCTACAAGATAGGAACTATTTTGTTTCCATTGGCAACTTTGTATCAACCAACGTGACATGTGGAGTCCCACAAGGTTCGATCTTAGGACCCTCTTTATTCAACATCTACATGCTCCCACTAGGGCAAACCATGCAATATAATAATATTGACTACCACTGCTATGCCGATGACACTCAAATCTATGTAGCGCTATCACCAAACGACTATCTCCCCATAGATCTGCTGTGCCAGTGTATTGAGCAAGTCAAAGACTGGATGTGCCAAAATTTCCTTCAACTAAATAGGGACAAAACGGAGATAATTGTTTTTGGTGCTAAAAAAGAAAGGCTTCACTCTTTGTCCCTGAAACCTCAAAGAAAGTCAGAAATCTTGGGGTTATTATGGATTCAGATTTACATTTCGACAGTCACATTAAATCAGTAACAAAATCGGCCTACTATCACCTCAAAAACATAGCAAGACTAAGAGGACTCATGTCAGCTCAAGACTTAGAAAAACTTGTACATGCCGTTATTACTAGTAGGCTAGATTATTGTAACAGTCTCCTTGCAGGTCTTCCGAAAAAAACTGTCAGGCAGCTACAGCTAGGTCAGAACGCTGTTGCTAGAGTTCTAACAAAGACCAAAAAATTTGAACACATTACACCAATTCTTAAATCTTTACATTGGCTCCATGTATGTCAGAGAATTGATTTAAAAATCCTGCTACTCACCTATAAATCACTACATGGTTTAGGGCCAAAGTGTATCACTGACATGCTTCCACTATATAAATCTTCTAGACCGCTAAGATCTTCAGAGACCAATCTGTTAGTGATTACCAGAGTAAATACAAAACATGGGAAAGCAGGATTTAGTTACTATGCATCAAATAGCTGGAATAAACTTCCTGAAGATTTAAGACTTGCCCCAACTTTGACCACTTTTAAAACAAGACTGAAAACATTTATGTTTACTTTAGCTTTCAGCTAAATCCTAACTACATTGCACTTTTAACTTTTGCACTTTTCTATAATGCATTTTTAACTTTGCTTTTATTTTATTTTAATTCTTTTATTTTATTTATTATTATTTTTATTATTTCATTTTATTGTATGACATGTTTTACGTGAAGCACTTTGAGTCTGCCGCGTGTATGAAATGTGCTATATAAATAAAGTTGCCTTGCCTATGACTCCATGACAAAGTGCTGTATTAACTCAGCGGGTCAGCCAGCATCTGTGGAGAGAAGGAATGGGTGACGTTTTGGGTCGACACCCTTTGGTTTAGTTTAGTTTAGAGATGCAGCGCAGAAACAACAGGTCTTTCGCCACATGGAGTCAGCACTGACCGGCGATCACCCCATACACTAGCACTATCCAACAATTTAACAATTTTGCGGAGGCTGATTAATCTGCAACCCTGAACGTCTTTGAAATGTTGGAGGAAACCGGAGCACAAGGAGTAAAAACCCACGCTGGTCAAGGGGAGAACGTACAAACTCCCCACAGACAGCACCAGTAGTCAGGATCAGGCCTGGGTCTCTGGTGGTGAGGCAACAACTGTACCGCTGCGCAAGTGTGCCGCGCAGAATTATATAGCAGTTTCCTCCACCATAAACTCACTCAATATGTGTTAGTAATGTACAGTTTGCCAACGTTGACCTGTGTTCCCCTCCTGCAGGGTTTAGGAGCTGTTGCTGTGGACGGAGAGACAAGGACGTGAGCGGCCATTGAGGGTGGCAGGGTGCCGGTGAGGCCTCCCCACATCTGCTCCATGTGCGGGCTGAGCTGCGCGGGGCTGAGCTTCGATGGAGGACCACATGACGGGGCACAACAAGGAGAAGCGTTATGAGTGTGACATGTGTGGCAATGCCTGGCAGAGCCCGAGCGAGCTGGAGACCCACCGGCGGATTCACACGGGAGAACGCCCCTTCAACTGCTCGGAGTGCGGCAAGAGCTTCACCCGCTACAGCAGCCTGATGCGGCACAACCGCGTGCACTCCAGCGAAAGGCCGTTCACCTGCACCGACTGCGGCAAGAGCTTCAAGGGGGCGAATGACCTGAAGATCCACCGGCGGGTGCACACCGGGGAGCGGCCCTACACGTGCAGCGACTGTGGCAAGGGCTTTCCCCTCTCCAGCAGCCTGCTGGCGCACCAGTGCACCCACACCGGCGAGCACCCCTACACCTGCACCCAGTGCGGCAAGGGCTTCACCCAATCCAGCAACCTGCTGGTGCACCAGCGCACCCACACCGGCGAGCGCCCCTACCACTGTGTCCAGTGCGGCAAGAGCTTTCCCCACTCCAGCAACCTGCTGAAGCACCAGCGCACCCACACCGGCGAGCGTCCCTACACATGCGCCCAGTGCGGAAAGGGCTTCACCTACTCCCACCACCTGCTGCAGCACCAGCGCACCCACACCGGCGAGCGCCCCTACACCTGTGCCCAGTGCGGCAAAGCCTTCACCCACTCCAGCAACCTGCTGAAGCACCAGCGCACCCACACCGGCGAGCGGCCCAACACCAGTGTCTAATGTGGCGAGGGCTTCACCAGCTCCAGCAGCCTGCTGGTGCATCAGCGCACCCACACCAGTGAGCGCCCCTACACCTGTGTTCAGTGCGGCAAGGGCTTCACCTAGTCCAACAACCTGCTGGTGCACCTGCGCACCCACATTGTAGAACGCCCCAACACCTGTACCCAATACAGTAAGGGCTTAATCTGCCACCAGGCTGCTGTCCCACAAGCGGGTGCACGCCGGTTACCGTCTCGTCCCCAGCCCATGCGGGGTGTGTCCCCAGGGGTGTGGAGAGCGCTTTGCCAAGGCCTGTCTCACCAGCACGTACACACTGGTGGCCAGCCCTACAACTGCCCGTACTGTGGGGAGGCTTTTGACAGCTCGCGGGGGTTGCGGCAGCACCGGCGGACCCACGCCGGCGAGCAGCTGCTCCCACTGTGACCAGAGAACATGGGGCCTGCGGGAGCACCAGCGGATACACTCCAGAGAGAGACCCTTTGAGTGTGCTGAGTGTGGTAAGTGTTTCACCCGCATGTCCAGCCTGTGGCAGCACTGGAGTATCCACAGCGGTGAGCGTCCCTTTCCCTGCCCGTCCTGTGGTAAGGGCTTCACCGACCAGCAAGAGCATCGGTGAGTCCACACCGGCCAGCGCCCCTTCACCTCCCGCTCTGTGGCAAGGCCTTTGCCCGCTCCTCCAGGCTGCTGGCACACCACCACGTGGATAGGCGCCATTCAGGTAAACACAAAATGCTGGAAGGAATGGGTAACGTTTCTGGTCGAGACCCTCATCAGTCACGACCCGAAATGTCACCCATTACTTCTCTCCAGAGATGCTGACTGTCCTGCTGAGTTACTCCAGCACTTCGTGTCCTTTTTTGTAAACCAACATCTGCAGTTACTTGTTATTAAAAGGTTTATTAAAGCAGCACAGAGCTCAACTACCCTGCCTGGAAGACATTTACAAGGCCCGATGTTTACGCCGGGCGACAAACATCACACAGGACTCATCCCACCCTGCCAACCACCTTTTCAATCTGCTGCACTCTGGGAGGCGATACACATCTTTGAAGGCCCGTGCTTGCAGACTAACTAACAGTTTCTACCCACATGCCATTAGAGAACTTAACTCAAACAGATAACACTACACAATTCGGGGTGCATTATAAAAATTTGTCTGCTAGAATGCACAATATAATGTGCATCATTTTTATTATCTATTACTTACTTTATGCATTGATCTTGTGGTAAATGTAAATGTGAGAGTAAATGGTTGTTTGTGTTATTGTGTTTTGTTCTTTTTCATCTTTTTATCCTGTATCTTTTTATTGTTTACCTTTGAAGGGGATGTACATTAAATTTTGTTGTACAGTTGATGTGCAATGACAAATAAACGTATTTGATTTGATTGATTTTAAACCATTCTGGTTAACCATCTCTGCACCTTCCCCAAAGCCTCCACATCAGTCCTGTAATGGAGCGACGTGGAACGTAATGGAATGTATGCAATGCTTCAAATGCTACCTGACCAATATCCCTTAAAGCTGCACATATACATTCATCTCTCCTTATTTCTCTCTTTTATCTTGCTTCTGTCACTTACTTCACTCATCTGCCGATCACCCCCTCATCTGTTAACAAAGTGTTAGTCTGAAGAAGGGTCCCAACCTTAAATGTCACCTATCCATGTTCTCCACGGATGCTGCCTGACCCGCCGAGTTACTGCAGCACTCTGAAACATCACCTATCCATGTTCTCCACAGATGCTGCCTGACCCGCTAAGTTGCTCCTGCACTCTGTGAAACGTCACCTATCCATGTTCTCCACAGATGCTGCCTGACCCGCTAAGTTGCTCCTGCACTCTGTGAAACGTCACCTATCCATGTTCTCCACAGATGCTGCCTGACCCACCAAGTTACTGCAGCACTCTGTGAAACGTCACCTATCCATGTTCTACACCAGGGTGGGGAACCTTTTCATGTTGGAATGCCGCATTAAGTAATAAGGCCGCATCCAAGAAACTTTAAAATGTACATTATTTTGTAAAAATCTAACTACTATTTACTAACTTCAAGAATTTGTTAATTTTGAAGCTAACTACCTTTTAATTACTTTGTTGTGACTACTTTTTGTGGGAAATCATTTGAATATTTGGTTGCAGCAGGGAGGTACGCAGTTTCAGCTGATCTTCTTGATGGGTATCCGTCATTTGTGACCTTAATGGCGTCTTGATTTGGGTTAGGTAGGAGGGCGTAGATTCGCAGTAATAAGTGTTGAAAAGCAATGAAGCATTTTTCGTGCATGTTGCAGAAGACGTGGGTATTCCATTGCATTTTTCCATATTTCAATCGGATCTTTCTTAGCGTCAAATAAGGACTAAAATGTCATCTTCTGAGAGCTCAATCTATTCCATCTTAAGTTCTTTATTGGTCTTGGAGACATAGAAACGTAGAAAGTAGGTACAGGATTAGGACATTCGGCCCTTCGAGCCTGCATTCAATATGATCATGGCTGATCATTCAACTCAGTATCCTGTACCTGCCTTCTCTCCATTCCCCCGATCCCTTTAGCCACAAGGGCCACATCTAACTCCCTCTTAAATATAGCCAATGAACAGGCCTCAACTACCTTCTGTGGCAGAGAATTCCAGAGACTCACCACTCTCTGTGTGAAAAATGTTTTCCTCATCTCGGTCATAAAGAATTCCCCCTTATCCTTAAACTGTGACCCCTTGTTCTAGACCTCCCCAACATCGGGAACAATCTTCCTGCATCTAGCCTGTCCAACCCCTTAATTGTGTACGTTTCTATGAAATCCCCCCTCAATCTTCTAAATTCTAGCGAGTACAAGCCAGGTCTATCCAGTCTTTCCTCATATGAAAGTCCTGACATCCCAGGAATCAGTCTGGTGAACCTTCTCTGTATCCCCTCTATGGCAAGAATGTCTTTCCTTATATTTGGACACCAAAACTGTATGCAATACACCAGGTGTGGTCTCACCAAAACCCTGTACAACTGCAGTAGAACCTCCCTGCTCCTATACTCAAATCCGCCATCAACTAGGTGAGGTTGAAATGTGAATTTGAATGCTAAAAAATGCTAATTTCATTGAATCTTCTTTTACTTTTTGGTATTTTAAATATGTTAATTTCAAGATTAAAATATAAATAATAAAAGATTAACAAAAATATTAATAAAAATAAAAAGATTTGTTCTACAAAATTTGGATTCATTCAAAAGGACGCACTTAATGGCCTAGAAGGCCGCAGGTTCCCCACCCCTGTTCTACACAGATGCTGCCTGACCCGCTGAGATACTGCAGCACTTTGTGTTGGAAGCACAGAGTGATACAGTGTGGAAACAGGACCTTCGGCCCAACTTGCCCTCACCGACCAACATGTCCCAGCTACACTAGTCCAACATGCCAGCATTTGGTCCATATCCCTCTAAACATGGCCTATCAATGTACCTGTCTATAAGTTTCTTAAACGATGGGATAGTCCCAGTCCTCAACTACCTCCTGTGGCAGCTTGTTCCATACACCCACCACTCTCTGTTGAAAAATTACCCCTCAGATTCCTATTAAACTTTTTCCCCTTCACCTTGAACCCATGTCCTCTGGTCCTCGATTCCCTCACTCTGGACAAGAGATTATGTGCATCTAACTAAATTGTGTTCCATACAAGATTCCAGCATCTGCAGTTTCTTGTGTCTCCCTCACTTATATCCACCCATCACTTCTGAAGAAATGTCTCAACTTGAAACGTCACCCATTCCTTCTTACTAGAGATGCTGCCTGTCCCACTGAGTTAATCCAGCATTTGGTATCCACCTATCACTTGCCAGACTTTGTCCAGCCCCATCTCTCTTTATCAGCATCCACCCCCCACCCTCTCCAATCAGTCTGAAGAAGGGTCCTGACTCAAAATGTTGTCTGTCCATTCCCCCTAAAGCGGTGAAGGAACTGGGTGGGTCAGGCGGTATCTGTAGAGTGAAGGGAATCTAAGGCAACCACTCCCACCTCTCCTTTCCAACTTTCTCCACCCCCATAACCAAGCAGTCTGAAGAAGGGTCCTGACCTAGAATGTTGCCTGTCCATGCTCTGCAGAGGTGCAAGTCACTCCAGGAGGTTGTGTCTCTTTTTGTAAACCAGCATCTGCAATTCCTTGTATCTAGGCTAGGCGTGCATTTCACCCTAGACTTGCGCTCGGTCCGCCAAGGCCTGCTGGATCTCCCGGTTGACAACTATTTTAACTCCCTTTCCCACTCCCACACGTGTCTGGCCTCCTCCATTGCCAGAGTGAGGTGACACGCAAACTGAAGGAACAGCATCTAATAGCTTACAGCCCAATGGCATGAACATTGAACTACCCAAATTAAATGGACATCCCCCCCCCTCCCACGTGGGCTATTTCTTTGTCATTCCTCTGTGTTCTCACTGACGAAAGGTGTCAGGATTAAACCTGGAGTCACCGCTTCCCATATTTTAAATATGTTTTAGTGTTTCTAGGATTGTTTTACATGAGTAGGGGGAGGGGAAATTGGGGAAACTTTTTTTCAGTCACTTACCTTTACGGAGATGCAATTTTTCTCCTTTGCCCGTAAGGTACTCCAACCTTGGGGCCTGTGGACTTTAACACGTGAAACCCTCGGTCTCTGGTAAGAAGAGGCCGCCTCGGGAACTCCATGTATCGGAGTGTTCCAATCCTTCCTGACGCCGGAGTTTAGGTCATCCCGACGCCAGGACTTTGGACATTGGACCGTCGGCAGCGGCGACTGCGGAGAGTTCACAGTCCCGACCACGGATGAACAAATGAGGAAGATGACTGAACTATATATCTTCCCATCTCAGTGAGGAATGTGGATTCCACTGCGGTGGATGTTTCTGTTAAATTTTATTTTATGTGGCTGTGTCTTGTTGCTTTGTACTTAGTATGGCTGTATGGTGACTCAAATATCACTGTACCTTAATTGGCACGTGACAATAAATTTGAACTTGATAAGCTTTCCTCTCTATCTGTATCTATCTATCTATCTCCTTAATTATAAAACCCTGATCTTGGAAGTGTGTGTGTGTGTTTATATATTTGTTTGTGTGTTGTCACATATTCTCGGTTGTCACATATTCTCGGTGAGTTGGGGCTCCCTTCCCCTGGGCTCCCTTCCCCTCGGCATGTCTTCCCCCCCGGCCTCTCTTCCAACCCCCTCCCCCCTCTACCCCCACCCTCCCCCTCTCATTCTCCTCTCTCTCCCCTACCACTCACCCAACCTCTTCTTCTCCACCCTCTCTCCCCCTTTCCCTCCTGTCGCCAGCTTTCCCTCCTCACTTCCACCCCTCCCCACCCCCTCCCTCACCTTCTCTTTGCCCGTCTCTATCTCTTTCTTTGCCCCTCTCTATCTCTCTCTGCCCCTGTCTGTCTCTGCTGCCTTTCTCTGCCCTTTTTCTCTACCCCCCACCTCTCCCTCTCTTGGTGTGGGTGGATAAGGAGGGGATGGTGTAAAAGGAGCCAATGAATAATATAATATTAAGGGGGGTGGTTAGTATGGTTAGTATATTCACCATTCTCTGCACCGAGTGCGCCAAGTAATGTTCCAATAGGTGAAATATTAGAAATGTTATTAAGGTTTAAAATAACGTGAGATCAGCAGATTGGTCTTCTCGCCTGTCACTCACCAAAAAGAAGGTAACGCCCCTTCCGGGGGTCCAGAAGAATAAAACCCCGGAGGCTGGGCGCAAGTCAGTCACCCCGGAAGACTGAGTGAGAGTTGAATCCAGAACTGTGAGTCTATGCCGTGAGTGAACTGAACTGTGTCTTGCTGATTGAACTGATCTGTGCCTGCCCCATGACTGAATTAAACTGTGCCTGCCTCCTGAGTGAATTGAACTGTGCCTGCCCCGTGAGTGAATTGAGCTGTGTCTGCGCTGTGCAAAGTCCAAAGGTCAGAATCAGATCGTTGATTGTAATTTGAACATAAGTTCAAACAAAATTGCGTCTCTGTAGTTATCAAACAAAAAAAAACAACACACACAATTCCACACAAAACATCCATCACAGTGAATCCCCAAATACGTCCTCACTGTGATGGAAGGCAAAATTGTATCTCTTCCCTGTTCTCTGTGCCTTTTCCTCCCCCGCAGTCAAGCAGCCAAACTGCTACATTGAGCCGATTAAGGGTCCTGATGTTAGATGTTAGAGCCCCCGGTGGGCGTTGGTAAGTCCCGCGGCCATTTAAGTCATGCCGGGCAATGTAAGGCCCTGCTCCAGGTCGATTTAAGACTCTCGATTCGGGCGTACGAAATTTGCCGTTGCGGCAGCTCCGAAACGCGTTCTCCCACCAGGGACCCGCGAGCTCCTGATGTTACCGTCCACAGGGCCTGCAGCCGAAGCCTCCAACCTCCGAAGTCGGGTCACAGCCGCGCGCCACCACATCACTTTGCACTGTGAAGTCGGCCAGCTCCACGCTGGTGAGTCCCAGGTCAATTCCGGTTGGAGGCCGATGTTAGGCCCAACGACAACAGCAACGGAGACTCAACAAGGAAAAAGTCGGGTCCCCGTACAGGGATGAGATTTTAAAAATTCCCTCACGCCCCTACACCCCCCCCCCCCCCCACACACACACACACAGTTAAAAATAATATAAAACCAAAAACCAAGACATCCGCTTAAGAGAACTTCCAACCCAAAAGCCATCAGTCAACCGCCAGCCCACCAGCCGCGAGTCAACCGCCAGCCCACCAGCCGTGAGTCAAGCGCAAAGCCCACCACCCATGAGTCAGTGAACCGCCAGCCCACCACCCATGAAGGACCTTCACAGTCAATCCTGGATCTCACAGGCAGTCAATGAAGGGAAACAAATACTGCAGTGAGGTGAGTACATACAGGGGCAACTACAAGAGGGGGGAGAGAGACAATTTTTGACATTTTTCCTCTTTTTATTTTTCGACAGATCTAATTAATGAAGGAGGATGAAGGACCTTGATAGTATATCCTGGATCTCAGGGAGCCAATGAAGGGAGAAAAACACTGGGATGAGGTCTCACACACACACAGAGGCCTGAGTGACATAACTGCCAGCCCACCAGGCCTGAGTGACTGAGCTGCCAGGCCTGAGTGACTGAGCTATCAGGCCTGGGTGACTGAGCTGCCAGCCCAAGAATCCATTCGACCCACAATGTCCATACTAGCCCTCTGGAAACCATTCCCTTTGGCCCACTAGCACTCCAGAAAGCACCCACCCCCCATCCCCACTGGCCACCAATATTGGAATTGGTGGAGAGGTGGAATATTGCGTTGGGGGAGCAGCCCTCCGGTGTGAACATGAACTTAGTCTAGTATATTACTAAAACTCTCATCTTATTTGTGAGTCTGTCTGTGTGTGTGCGAGTGATCTGAAGGAACTACGCCAAAACGGTACAAAATTGCGGGGGAAATAATTGCACCTCCTTACTCGCCTTTGTCCCGTGGCCGTTCGTGTCAAGTTTTCTTCAGATTTGATGTTATATTTCACGTTATTGATATTTACAAGTTTAAAAGCTTTGAGAAGAATAACTGTGACTCTGCCGTGAGTGTTTTCTGGCAGCTTCCAGCAGTGATGTCACAATGGCATCTCACAGTCCTTCCATCACGATGGGATCTCAGCTGCTATTCGACAGTGACTGAGGGTAGAGAAAAGGAGAGGGAGAGGTCAAAGACAGATAGATATGGGGTTAGTGTTTTGGGAGGTTAATGTGTATGTGGGGGGGGGTAGTATGTGTGGGGGGTTAGTGTGTGTGTGGGCAGGTTAGTGTGTGCATGTGGGCAGGTTAGTGTGTGTGGGGGGGGTTAGTGTGTGTGTGTGGGGGGGTTACGTCACAACAGGAACCCTTCAGCCACGCCCGCGCAGTTGGGGGTTATGGAGTGAGTGGTGGAATATTGTGTTCTGGGACCAGCCCTCCCGTGTGAAACCGTGGGCACCACCCTACCAGTCCCACTTGGTCTAGTATATTACTTGGGGCTTTGCAGAAAGCGACCTTGCTGGAACAAGGCATCATCACTGGAGCGCCGGAAGTTGGTCGCGGCCGAAGTCCGCCGACAGGAGTTGAGTAGGTGTGCCAAGGCTGTGTCACCAAGCTAAACAGGGCCAGTGGATGAGATGGGAGAGTGTGGAAAAGAGGAAGATCAGCTGGAAGAACATGTGGGAGTTGGAGGTGAGCAGGATAAGTTTCCTCATTCGGGCAGCCTATGATGTTCTTCCTAGCCCAGAATATCTCAACCAATGGCTGGGCTAAGATCCATCATGCCCCCTGTGTTCAACACCAGCCACACTTAGGCACATCCTCATTGGGTGTAAAGTAAGCCTCTCCCAAGGACGGTACACCTGGAGACATAATCAGGTGCTCAAATGCCTGGCAGCGACTCTGGAATGCAGTAGAACAGCCAACAATGCCTCGCCGCCCAGAACAATCAACCCAGTTAAGACAATTGCCTTTGTTTGGGGGGGACAAAGGCAATGGAAAATTCCACCAAGGACCAGGTTTGGACAGCTGGAGGCAGCCCGGGATGGCAAATACTGGTGGATGTGGACCAACGGCTTACAGTTCCATCAGAGATAGCCATCACCAGCTTGAGGCCTGATCTTGTGCTCTGGTCCAACTCTCAGCGCATGATGTATTTTGTGGAGCTCACAGTCCCTTGGGAGGATGCAGTGCAGGAAGCCTTTGAAAGAAAGAAGCGGAGGCAGAACAGCGGGGCTGGAGAGCTAAGATATGCCCGGTAGAAGTTGGATGTCGAGGATTCGTGGCAACATCTACCTTAAGACTGATGAAGGACCTGGGAATCAGCGGACGGGCCCTACGCCAGGCCATCAAAGAAACATCACGGGTGGCAGAGCGGAGTAGCCAGTGGCTCCGGCTGAAGAGGAAAGACCGCATTTGGTCTCCCAGATAACCGATTGGACAGATGCAGAGAAGGGTTGTTCTGGGACGCTGAGAATGCACCGCTGAGCCTAATGGAGACGTCGTGGGTTCAATCAGCGAAACGTCGATGAAAGGAGGTGCCCACTGGATAACCCCAATGACGTGACTGCCTAGCCTTTCTCAACATCGGAGGAGCATAGGTGAGTGCAGAAGGCTCCCTTCACCATCGGGAGTAAATTGATATTTGGCACTTTGGACTTTTCACATCTAGTCCTGTGTGTTTGTAAACATTTACCCTGGAATTATCCAGTGGCTGCCGTGAATAGAATGGCTGACAACAAGGGAAAGACCTTGTGACTGCTGGAAAGACAGCTGACCGGAGGAAATAGACCCCACCTGGGGCAGGCATGGGCTAGCTACCCATGTCAGCAGGATCCAATACTATTCAGTATTTTGGAGACACCCGCATATGGCTACGAAAAGAATTAGAGAAAGAATACCCCTAAAGTCTGCGAGAGTGGGGGCGGAAGATGACTCATTGACAGATATTACGGCTATAGACCTAGGAACGGAAAAGACCATGAGCAATACATGCACTCAACAAGAACCAGGCGCACAATCATCATCTAAGAGGCTTCAGGTCTGCTCCTGCGGCTGGGTGAAAATAACAACTTCAAAGGGCTTGAAAATACATCAAGGAAAGAAAGGGTGCTTGAGAGAGGGAGAACAGGGACCTCGCATTGATAAGCACTTCCTGAGAAGTCAATCATGTAAGTCGAATGAAGTCCAGCAACTGGAGTCACCAAAGTTCACAGGGCATCAGCCCCCCCGATGAAGGAAACTCAAGCACAGTTACGCAGGCAGAGGAAGATATGGAGCCCATCCAGTCAAGAAAACCAGCAATGGAGAAAAAGATCAGTGGAAGAAAAACTCGCATCAAATGGCCTGGAGCCTCGGAGCAGAAAGAATGGGAGACCATAAATGGAGACCTGACCCGTATCTTACCGGGTGTAAGGGGTACAGTTGAAAGAAAGCTTCATAAGATGGGGGACATCATCTATGGCTATGGAGCAGAACGATATGGAATAAGGGAGAAAAAGGAAAAGGCACCAGCTTTGGAAAGCAAGTCCAGACGGCAAAAGGATATGGAATGCCTAATCCGGGAGAGAAGGCAGCTCAAGAAGCAGTAGAGGAAGGCATCTGATAGTGAGACGGAGGGCATCAACATTCTCCAGGGAAACATCAAAAACATTTAGCAACTCTGAGACGAGCAGAGTACCTGATGAAATCATGAAAAAAGAAAGAACGAACAAGATCATGCTTCTTCAAGGACTCCTATAAGTTCGTAAAATCACTTTTCATCAAAGAAAAGGGAGGAAACCTGAAAATATCAAGGCAGGAACTGGACGAGCATCTGGAAAGAATGCATGCGAATGACAAGAGACACCAGAAGACAGCTATTCCATCGGACATTCCACCAATTGAACAACCAGAGCATAAGATGGACATTAGTCCTCCAAAGTGGAGGGAGGTGGAACAGACAATAAAGCGGGCAAGAGCATCTTCAGCCCCAGGGCCAAATGGGGTTCCGTATCGACTCTACATGGGTGCTCCTGATGTTCTTCGCTTCCTCTGGAGGCTAATGAGAATGGCTTGGGAGAAGAAAGTCATATCGAAAGCATGGCGCAGGACAGGAGGTTCCCTGATTCTGAAAGAGAAGGAATCCACAGATATCAGCCAATTCCGCCCTATCAGTCTCCACAATGTAGAGGGTAAGATTTTCTTCAGCATCATAGCTCTTGCCAACGCATTCAGAAAGGTCCCCCACAGTTTGCTCTGGGCATCCTTTGACTTCTTCAGGATACCAGAGACTATCGCAAGCCTTGTCAAGGCTTATTTTCAAGATCTGCAGCTCTGTTTCACCACGCCTGACTTCACGACCACATGGCACTCAAAAGTCAAAGTCAAAGTCAAACAAACTTTATTGTCATTTAGAAATACATTGATATATGCAGTTCCAAACGAAATTCCGTTGCATTTGGCTCCCTGTGCAACAAGGAGCTAAATTAACAGAAGGATAGACATGGATAAAAAGGATAAATGGATAAATAGACAATGGTGGCAGTCCATTACATGGCATTCAGGAGTCTGATGGCTCATGGGAAGAAGCTGTTGCAGAACCTTGATGTTCTGCTCCTTATGCTGCGATATCTTTTTCCCGAGGGCAGCAGAGTGAACAGACCGTGATGGAGATGTGTGGGGTCTTTTATAATGCTGCTGGCCTTAGACACGCAACGTTTGGTCGCAATATCCCCGATTGAGGGGAGAGAGGTCCCGATGATTTTATCCGCTGTCCTCACCACTCTCTGCACAGACTTCCAGTCGGAGGCTTTACAGTCCCCAAACCAGACAGAGATACAGCTGGTCAGAATACTCTCTATGGTGCCCCTGTAGAAAGTAGTGAGGATGGGATGGGGGAGGTGAGCTCTTCTCATCCGGCGCAGAAAGTGCAACCGCTGCTGCGCTCTCTTAGCTGTTGATGAGATGTTATTCGACCAGGTCAGACTGTTAGTGATCTGCACCCCCAGGAACTTTGTGCTACTGACCACCTCCACATCGCTGTCATTGATGTGAAGTGGTGTGGGAATGTGCTGGGTTTTCCTGAAGTCGACGATAACCTCCTTTGTTTTTTCGATATTCAGGATCAGGTTGTTCGTATTGCACCAGTCCACCAGTTGTTTCACCTCCTCCCTGTAAGCCAGCTCATTGTCGTCCCTGATGAGGCCCACCACTGTTGTGTCATCTGCATACTTCATGATGTGGTTTGTACTAAACCTGGCACAACAGTCGTGAGTCATCAGGGTGAACAGCAGTGGACTCAGGACACAGCCCTGAGGGGAGCCGGTGCTCAGAGAGATGGTGTTGGAGGTGTTATTTCCAACCATCACAGACTGGGGTCTGTCAGTGAGGAAGTCCAGTAGCCAGTTACACATGGGGGTGCTGAGGCCCAATGGAACCAGCACTGCATGGAGATTGGTGTTATGGCGGGGTGTACCATCTCCCCATTGATTTTTACAATGGCTATGGAAGTCATCATAAGGGCCTCCAAGTGGGTAGTGGGTGGCGAGCGGCTGAAGTCTGGAGTCCGTCTACTCCATGCTGAAGTCTGGAGTCAGGGCCTACATGGATGACATGACAATCATCACAACAACAGCACCTTGCACCAGGTGCCCTTTAGGGAAACTCCAAGAGAACATCACTGGGGTCAGAATGAAATTCAAGCCAAATCAAGAAGCATTTCTATAATCAAAGGCAAAATGACAGATCAAAGGTTCTTCATTGATCAAGAACCTATTCCAACTGTGTCAGAGAGAGTTTGGGTTACCACCTCGCCTTATGTGGCCACTAACCATGTATGACATCACCCTCACAAGAGTCGATAAGATAGAAAGAACAATCAGCTCTTTCGTGAGAAAGTGGTTAAGTGTTCCTCGGTGCCTGAGCAGCGTAGACCTGTACGGTCAGGGGGTACCCCAGCTGCCTCTCTCTAATCTAACAGAGGAGTTTCTCTCTCTCCCTCTCTTCGCCCCCCCGCCGCTGGAGCACCGCAGCTCTAAGCTGGGCCGCTGCCGCACCGCATCTCCAAGCCGGGCACCGCAGCTCTAAGCCAGACCACCGCCGCCGCTGGAGCACCAGAGCTCTAAGCCGGGCCGCGCCGCTGCTGGAGAACCGCAGCTCCAAACCAGGCCGCCGCCACAGTTCCGCCATTAGGCCTCAGCACAGACGGTGACAGGGGACACGCATCCCCCTCGAAGGGAGAGATTAAAACCCTGTTTCTCTATTGGTCAGGGGGGAAGGGGTTAGAGGAACAACTCCAGGACTGTTTGGAGTCAGTAGAATGGGAAATATTCAGGGACTCGGCAACGGACGTGAATAAATAGGCCACAGTCATCACTGACTTCATAAAGAAATGTGTGGAGGACTGCGTCGCAACAAAATCCTTCTGAGTGTTTCCTTTTTTTTTTAAAAATATTTTTATTAACAGTAACCAATTATAATGCTTTTAACAACTTTCCAAACGTCAACTTAATTCCATTATTTTACAAACAATGCATCAATAATTCTTCTTATACTCTATTTTTTGATATATAGATAGAAAAAGAATAGAACAGATATAAATCATTAAAGATGTGATTAAATAATAATTTGATTATATATAAGAAAAAGAAAAAAAAAAGAAAGAGAACAGAGTTATCAAGAAAAAAAAAAAAAAAACTGATAGAATATTATATATATATATGTAAACAGCAATATACATTATCGATAAAACTATTACAGATAGTAATATCCATGAGAACATGCATGTCAATCCCAATGTGAAAATGAGTCATTCCCGCCGAATCCCGCAGGGTGCCCGTCGAGCCGTGTTGCCAAGAACAGCTACTTCTCTAAATACTGTATGTATGGAGACCACATCTGTTCGAAGGAATTATATTCGTCCAATAGGACAAATCTAATTTCTTCCAGATGTAGCGTCTCCAACATTTCTGCTGCCCACATTTTAGTTGTGGGGATTGATATTCCCTTCCAAAATTTCAAAATAATTTTTTTCCCAATTATCAAACAGTAATCTAAGAAATTTCTTTGATTACCTGTAAGTGGCAAATTTAAGTCAGGGATTCCAATTATTATTAACTTTGGGTCAGGATCCAATTTAACTTTAAGGACTTCAGAAATAACTTTAAAAATTTCTGTCCAGTAATAATTCAATTTAGGACATGTAACAAAACTATGTATTAAGTTTGCTTCTGAATTTCTACATTTATCACAGATAGAAGAAATATTAGGAAAAATACTATTTAATTTAGTTTTGGAATAATGTAATCTATATAATACTTTATATTGAATCAATATGTGCCTGGCGTTTAATGAACACCGATGTATTCGTTGTAGACTTTCTTCCCAATTTTCTTTTGTTATAGCTAATCCAATTTCATTTTCCCATGCTTGACGATACATTTCAGTTGTTGGATTCTCTTTATCCAAAATGATATTGTATATGTAAGCTATTAATTTTTCTGTATTTGGGTGCAAATTAAACAAATCATCTAGTAATCCTGGTTCTTTATTTTTGTAATCTTGTGTATTAGTTTTAATGTAGTCTCTGATTTGTAAGTACCTAAACAAATGTTGCGGAGACAGTCCATAAATATCTTGTAACTCCTCGAATAAAAGAAATTTTCCTTTTCTATAAAGATGTTCTAACCTTTTGATTCCTAAGTCATTCCAGCGTCTAAACCCTCCATCTAATATTGAAGGTTTAAATAATGGATTATTCATAATTGGAAGTCTGAGTGAGAAATTATCTAAGTGTAGAGTCTTAACTATTTGTTTCCAAATACGTCTAATATTATAAATTATGGGATTGTCCCTATAATTTTTTTTGTGTACCTCCTTTGGTGCAAATATAATCGAACCTACGCTGAAAGGTAAACAGTCTTCCTTTTCTATACTTGACCATATTAGAAACATAGACATAGAAACATAGAAAATAGGTGCAGGAGTAGGCCATTCGGCCCTTCGAGCCTGCACCGCCATTCAATGTGATCATGGCTGATCATCCAACTCAGTATCCCGTACCTGCCTTCTCTCCATACCCCCTGATCCCTTTAGCCACAAGTGCCACATCTAACGCCCTCTTAAATATAGCCAATGAACTGGCCTCAACTACCTTCTGTGGCAGAGAATTCCAGAGACTCACCACTCTCTGTGTAAAGAATGTTTTCCTCATTTCGGTCCTAAAGGAATTCCCCCTTATCCTTAGACTGTGACCCCTTGTTCTGGACTCCCCCAACATCGGGAACAATCTTCCAGCATCTAGCTTGTCCAACCCCTTAAGAATTTTGTAGGTTTCTATAAGATCCCCCCTCAATCTTCTAAATTCCATCGAGTACAAACCGAGTCTATCCAATCTTTCCTCATATGAAAGTCCTGACATCCCAGGAATCAGTCTGGTTCATATTGGTACATTATCCATATGTACCCACCAAAAATTCATATTCTTAATCTGAACAGCCCAAAAATAATATAAAAAATTTGGGAGTGCTAGTCCTCCATTTATCTTAGATTTACATAGATGTTTTTTACTTATTCTATGATTTTTATAATCCCAAATAAAACTATTAACAATATTATCAATTTTTTTAAAAAAGGTTTTCGGGAGAAAAAAAGGAATAGCCTGAAATAAATATAAAAGTTGTGGTAAAAAAACCATCTTTATGGCGTTTATTCTACCAATCATAGAAATAGGAAGCGTTTTCCAATATAAGATATTTTTTTTAAGTTTGTCTAATAATTGAGGATAATTAGATTTAATTAAAGAATTATATGATTTAGTTACATTAATCCCTAAGTATTTAAATTTATCTTTTACTACTTTTAATGGGTATTGTTGTAATATATTTAAATTTATTTCAGTTACTGGCATAATTTCACTTTTGTTCCAATTAATCCTATATCCAGAAAATGTGCCAAACTTATTTATGACATTAAACAAATTTGGGATACTAATTTCCAGTTTTGTAATATAAATCAAAACATCATCTGCGTATAAAGATATTTTATTAGTTGTTGTATCGGTATTATATCCATGTATTTCTGGTTTGGATCTAATTTTTTCCGCCAGAGGTTCTATCCCCAAAGCAAACAATAAGGGCGATAACGGGCATCCTTGTCTACATCCCCTAGCGAGTTTGAATTTAGCTGATAACATTCGGTTAGTCATGATTCTTGCCGTAGGGTTTGAATATAATATTCTTACCCAACGACAGAATCTATCCCCCAATTTAAACTTTTCCATTATATTAAATAAATATGACCATTCCACCTGGTCAAAAGCTTTTTCCGCATCTAGCGATATAACCGCTAGATCCATGTCTCGTTTTCTTTTTGAATATAAAACATTAAACAAACGTCTAAGATTATGGGATGAGTAACGTTTTGGGATAAAACCTGTTTGATCAAAATGTATTAATTTAGAAATCACCGAACTTAATCTCCGAGATAAGATTTTGGTTAATATTTTTTGGTCTGTATTTAGAAGCGCAATCGCTCTATATGATCCTGGATCTTCCAAATCTTTATCTATCTTTGGAATAAGTATAATTGTAGATTCATTTAATGAATCTGGCAATTTTCCTTGCTTATATGCATCTCTATACACTGTATGTAATCTAAATATGATCAATTCCAAAAATTTTTTATAAAATTCTGCATTAAGGCCATCCGGGCCCGCAGCTTTTCCATTCTTTAACGAACTAATTGATTCTTCAATATCCTTTACTGTTATTTCCGCATTTAAAAACTGTCTATCTTTCTGATCTAAACAATTAATTTTGCAATCTTGTAAAAATGTTTCCATACCATCTATTTGTCCTGTTACTTTCGATGAGTAGAGATTATGATAATATTGTAGAAACCTGTCATTAATATCTTTTGGTGTAATCAATGAATTTCCATGCTCAGATCTGACCTTATGTATCATCTTCTCGTCTTCAAATTTTCTCAATTGACGTGCTAGCAATTTTTGTGGTTTGTCTCCAAATTCAAAATGCACTTGTTTAGTTTGTTGAAAAAGTTTAATAACTTGATTAGAGTATAATTTATTCAGTCTGTATTTTACTAATGCAATTTTATTACTTAATTCTTTGGAAGGCTGTTTTATATTTTCATTATCTAATTGTCTTATCTCATTTTCTAACCTTTGTTCCATCTTTCGATTTTCTTTATTAAGATATGCTTGTGCTGATATTATTACACCGCGCATAAATGCTTTAAATGTATCCCAAAGCAAAGATGGAGAAATTTCAGGGGCGACGTTAGTTTCAAAAAATAATTTAATCTGTTCCGTCATATATTTACAACAGTCCTTATCTTTTAATATCTGGGGATTCATTCTCCAGGTAGTAGTCTCGTTAATTGTATCTTTTAATTTTATCTTGAATGTTATTGGAGCGTGGTCCGAGATAATAATATTATGATATTTTGCATCATATGTAAAAGGAAGTAATTTAGAGTCTATTAAAAAATAATCTATCCTCGAATAAGTTCCATGTACGGGTGAATAAAAAGAATATTCTCGTCCAGATGGATTTTCTAGTCTCCAAATGTCCTTAATATTAGATGTGTTAATAAAAGAATTAATAAGTTTGCTTCTGAGTGTTTCCTAACCAGAAGCCTTGGATGAACCATGAGATCCGCACTCTTCTGAAGTTCAGATCCCAGGCATTCAGGTCTGGAGATGTAGAGGTCTAAAAGAAGTCCAGATATGACCTTGGTGAGGTCATCAAAAAGGCCTAAAGGGACCTGCTCCAAGCTAGAGGATGAGACAGATGTTCAGCAACTGTGTCAGGGCTTGATTGCCATCACCTCCTACAAGGCGAAATCAGGAGGCAGCTTAATTGTCAGCGAAGCATCACTCTCTGATGAGCTCAATGCATTTTACTCGCGCTTTGATAGGGAAAACACTGATGTGCCTTCCCGAGCCCCCAGTCGCCGTGATGGTATTTCAGTCAGTCACAGAGGCTGACGTCAGAAGATCCTTCAGAGGGATGAACCCTCGGAAAGCGCCTGGTCCTGATGGTTGACCCGGCCGTGTTATAAAAACCTGTGCGGATGAACTGGCTGGAGTTTTTACGGACATTTTCAACCTATCACTTCTGAGGTCTGAGATTCCCTCCTGCTTTAACAGGGCATCAATAATACTGGTGCACAAGAAGAGCAAAGTGATGTTCCTCAATGACTATCGACCAGTGGCACCAATGTCTGTGGTGATGTAGAATTTGAGAATTCCCTTTTCCCGTCTCCAACAAATCCCCTCCTCGTGGACCTCCCCTCATGGCCTTCCGGCTTTAGAACTTTTTATCCAAAACTATCGTCGCGACATCAACCGCCTCAACCTCTCCACTCCAATCTCTCCCCCCCCTGAACGTACTGCCATCGACTCACTCCGCAACAACCCAGACTGGGTTATCTAACCCGCCGACAAGGGAGGTGCCGTGGTAGTCTGGCTCGTCGATCTCTACAAAGCTCAGGCCACGCGCCAACTCTCGGGACACCTCCACCTACTTACCCCTGGACCATGACCCCACTGACGAGCACCAGGCCACTATCTCTAGCACCATCACCGACTTCATCAACTCCGACTCCCTGCCACCCTGAGCCTCCAACCTCATCGTTCCCCAGCCCAGCACGGCCCGATTTTACCTTCTCCCCAAAATCCACAAACCTGACTGTCCCGGTAGACCCATTGTCGCTGCCTGTTTGTGCCCTACCTAACATATTTCCAGATACCTTGACTCCATCCTATCCTCCTTGGTTAAATCCCTCCCTACCTATGTTCAAGACACCTGAGACACTGTCCGTCACCTCCGCGCATTCCATTCTCTAGGCCCCCATCCCCTTATCTTCACCATGAACATCCAGTCACTCTACACCTCCATCCCCCACCCGGATGGTCTCAAAGCCCTCTGGTTCTTCCTCGAACAGAGAACCAACCTATACCCGTCAACTGATACTCTCCTCCGCCTAGCGGAGTTGGTCCTTACCCTCAATAACTTCTTGTTTGACTCCTCCCATTTCCTCCAAATACAAGGCGTAGCTATGGGCACCCGCGTGGGCCCCAGCTGCGCCTTTCTCTTTGTCGGGTACATTGAACAATCCTTGTTCGAGGCGTACCAGGGCCCCATCCCCGACCTCTACTTCCGCTATATCAACTATTGCTTTGGTGCCACCTCCTGCACCCACACACAACTGACTGACATCATCCGCTTCACCACTAACTTCCATCCGGCACTCAAATACACTTGTACCATTTCCACCACTTCCCTACCATTTCTTGACCTCACTATCTCCATCGCAGGTGATAGACATCCACTATAAACCATCTGACCGACATCCACTATAAACCCTCTGACTCCCATGGCTATCTAGACTACTCTTCTTCTCACCCTGCTTCCTGTAAGGACTCCATCCCCTACTCCCAAGTCCTCCGTCTATGCCGCATCTGCTCCCGGGATGAGGTGTTCCACACCAGGGCATCAGAAATGTCCTCATTCTTTAGGGAACAGGGGTTCCCCTCCCCTACTATAGATGAGTCTCGCACCAGGGTCTCTTCCACACCCTATAGGGCAGAACAAGGGCAGAGGCCCCCTGGTCCTCACCTTTCACCCCACCAGCCGGCCCATACAACACATAGTTCTCCGTTGTTTCGCCACCTCCAATGTGACCCCACCACTCGCCACATCCTCCCATCTCTCCCAGTCTGCCTTCCGCAAAGACCGCTCCCTCCGCAACTCCCTTCTCAATTCTTCCCTTCCCTCCCGCACCACCCCTTCCCCCGGGAACTTTCCCTTGCAACCGCAAGAGAAGCTACACTTATCGCTTTACCTCCCCCCTCGACACCATTCCAGGACCCAAGCAGTCGTTCCAGGTGCGACAGAGGTTCACCTGCACCTCCTCCAACCTCATCTATTGCATCCGCTTCTCCAGATGTCAGCTGATCTACATCGGGGAGACCAAGCGTAGGCTTGGCGATCGTTTCGCCGAACACCTCTGCTCGGTCCAAATTAACCAACCCGACCTCCCGGTGGCTCAGCATTTCAACTCCCCCTACCATTCCGTATCCGACCTCTCTGTCCTGGGCCAAAGTGAGGACCACCGGAAATTGGAGGAACAGCACCTCATATTCCGCTTGGGCAGTCTGCACCCGAATAGCTTAAACATTGAATTCTCCCAATTCCATTAGCCCTTGCTGTCGCCTCCCCTTCCTAGCTCTCCCTCAGCCCTCGGGCTCCTCCTCCTCCTTTTTTCCTTTCTTCTCCCCACCCCCACCCCCGACCTGAAGAAGGTTTTGTTTTTTTTTGTTTTTTGTTTTAAAATATTTTTATTAGAAGCAATGCATGTTGCCAATGATATAACAGTTTTTCAAATACACATTTAACTTGTTTCAAAAGTTATATAAATATTACAAAATGATTTATATAAGCTTCTTTTTTTTTAGAAAGTAAAGAGGTAAAAGAGTAGGTGTATAATCAATGAAGATTGTGATTAAATAATATTGATCATGATTATATTAAAAAAATTAAAAACATTTTTTTTTTAAACAATAAAAATAAAAATACAAGCAAACAATTATTATATTTTAAAAAAAATTAAGTATACATCTTAACAATGAATGGAACAATTTCACATAACAATATCTATAGAGACGTGTATACAAATCTCAGAATAGATCTTCTCATCTAATCCTACAACCGGGTATTTATTGAGTTACAATGCTGAGCTCAGCTACCCATTCATATAGTCAGTGAATGGAGACCATATTTGTTCAAAAAGTTCATATTTGTCCATTAGGACAAACCTGATTCTCTCCAAATGCAGCATCTCCAACATTTCCACTGCCCACATTTTGATTGTGGGGGATAATGTTCCCTTCCAGAATTTTAATATTAATTTTTTCCAATTATCAAACAGTAATCAAGAATATTTCTTTGATTTACTGTTAATATTAGGTTTGAATCTGAAACGCCTAATATTATTAGCTTTCAGTCCAATAACTATTAAGTTTTATACGTTACAAAACTATGCGTTAAATTAGCTTCTGAATTCTGACATTTATCGCAAATAGAGGAGATGTTAGGAAAAATTCTATTTAATTTCATTTTTCAATAATGTAATCTATGTAATACTTTGAATTGTATCAAGGTATGTCTAACGAACAACGGTGTATATGTTGTAGACTTTCTTCCCACAATGTCTTTTAATATAGATAAGCCTGTTTCATTTTCCCATATTTTTCGGTATGATTCTGTTGTTGGCATTTCCCTATCCAACAGAGTATTATATATATATATATATATGCTATTAATTTTTCTGTATTTGGGTGCTTGTTGAGCACTTCATCCAGTAATCCTGGTTCTCTATTTTTATAGTCTTGCATGTTTGACTTGATATAGTCTCTAATTTGTAAATACCTAAACAAGTTATTTGGGTGCAATCCATAGATATCTTTTAACTCTTGAAATGAGAGAAATTTTCCTTTCCTGTAAAGGTGTTCTATCCTTATAATTCCTAAATGTTTCCATTGTCTAAACCCGTTATCCAATCTAGAGAGTTTAAATGAAGGATTATTCATAATTGGTAAGCAAAGCGACATATTATCCAAATGTAGAGTCTTAACTATTTGTTTCCAAATACGTCTATTGCTATAGATTATAGGATTTTCCCTATAATTTTTTTTTTGTACCTCCCTTGAAGCACGGAGAATCAAGGTAAACAGTAAAAGGTAAACAGTCTTCCTTTTCCATTTTTAGCCAAGCTGGTTCCTGATCCATATTTACCAATCAAAAATTCATATTCTTAATCTGAACTGCCCAGAAGTAATATACAAAATTAGGTAGTGCTAATGCTCCATTTATCTTAGATTTACATAAATGTTTTTTACTTATTCTGTGACTTTTATAATCCCAAATAAAGCTATTAACAATAGAATCAATTAAAAAAAAAGTTTTAGGGAGGTATAGAGGGATAGCTTGAAATAAATATAATAGTTGTGGTAAAAAAAAAATCATTTTTATGGCATTTATTCTGCCGATCATTGATATTGGTAATGTTTTCCAGTATAGAATATTATTTTTTAGTTTATTCAATAATTGAGGATAATTTGATTTGAATAGAGAATTGTAAGATTTAGATACATTAATTCCTAGATATTTAATTTTGACCGTAACTATTTTAAATGGAAATTTTTGAAGAAGGGTTTTGGCCCGAAACATCGCCTATTTCCTTCGCTCCACCCTATAGTTTCTCATGCACCCGCTGAGTTTCTCCAGTACTTTTATCTACCTTATGTGGTGATGAAGTGCTTTGAGAGGTTGATTATGACGCACATCAACTCCTAACTCGACAAGCACCTCGACCCACTGCAGTTCGCTTACTGCCACAACAGATCAATGGTGGATGCGATCTCACTGGCTCTCCACTCCGCTCTGGATCACTTGGACAACAGGCTGTTAATCGTTGACTACAGCTCGGCGTTTAACACCATCATCCCCTCCAAGCTGGTTACCAAGTTCTCAGATCTGAGTCTCTGTGCATCCCTCTGCAATTGGATCCTCGACTTCCTCATCCACAGACCAGTCTATCTGTATTGGTGGAAATGTGTCATCTTCGATAAGAATCAGCATGGGAGCACCTCAAGGCTGCGTGCACAGCCCCCTGCTGTACTTATAACTGTGTAGCTGGACATAGTGCGAACTCCATCATCAAGTTTGCCGACGACACCACTGTTGTGGGATGAATCACTGATGGTGACGAGTCAGAGCATAGAAGTGAGATCGACCGATTGACCAAATGGGGTCAGCACAATAACCTGGCTCTCAACACCAGCAAAACCAAGGAACTGATTGTGGACTTTGGAAGGCATAGGATAGAGACCCACAATCCCGTTTATATCAACAGGACGATGGTGGAAAGGGTCAAGTGCATAATTCCAAAGATCTTTCCTGGTTCCAGCACATTGATGCAATTATAAAGAAAGCACATCAGCGCCTCTACTTCCTGAGAAGATTACAGAGAGTCAGTATGTCAAAGAGGACTCTCTCGAACTCCTACAGGTGCACAGTAGAGAGCATATTGACTGGTTGCATCATGGCTTGGTTCGGCAACTTGAGCATCCAGGAACGGAAAATAATGCAGAAAGTTGTGACCATTGTCCAGTCCATCATCGGCTCTGACCTCCCCACCATCGAAGGGATCTATCGCAATCGCTGCCTCAAAAAGGCTGCCAACATCATCAAGGAACCACACCATCCAGGCCACACACTCATCTCTGCGCTGCCATCAGGTAGAAGGTACAGGAGCCTGAAATCTGGTACAACCAGGTTCAGGGACAGCTGCTTCCCCACAGCCATCAGGCTATTAAACTCGCCATCAAACAAACTCTGAACTATAACAGCCTACTGCACTTTATTTGTTTTATATATATATATATATATATATATATATATATATCTATATATAGCTGTTATAATTCAGTTTGTTTGATGGCGAGTTTAATAGCCTGATGGCTGTGGGGAAGAAGCCATATATATGTGTGTATATATATATATATATATATATATATATATATATATATATATATATATATATATATATATATAGTCTATGCTATATAGACACACTGAACTGTTCTGTATTTATGCTTACAATACTCTGTTGTGCTGCAGCAAGCAAGAATTTCATTGTCCTATCTGGGATACATGACAATAAACTCTCTTGATTCAAATTCTAGAGAGGGAGAGAGATAGAGGGAGAGAGAGAGTGAGTGAGTTAGAAAGGGAGAGTTAGAGGGGGAATAGGGGAGATCTCTCTCTCTCTCTCGCTCTCCCCCACCCACCTAACTGTCCATTCCCCCCCCCCCTCTCTCCCCAAGTTCGAATAAAAATAGTTTATATATCGGACTCCTCGCGCCTCCCACCCTTCACGCAGCCAATCAGACACTGTCTCCAAGGGGAATCGGCGTCCAATCACATAATGCGGTCACTTGGTGTCCAATCAGCCGCTGTCGTCAAGGGGATTGCGTCCAATCACCGACCAGCTCCCCTAATTTCCGGCTGATCACCCACTGTCTCCAAGGGCGTCGCGTCCAATCACCAGATTCCCTTCAAATTCCTGTCCAATCCACATATTGGTTTAGTTCCAGGAGCAGGTGGGAAGGGAAGGGAGGAGAGGAAAGGGAAGGGGAGTCAATGAAAGTAAGCATGCAGGTAGAGCAGGCCGTGAAGAACAAATGGCATGTTGGCCTTCATAACAAGAGGAGTTGAGTATAGGAGCATAGAGGTCCTCCTGCAGTTGTACAGGGCCCTCGTGAGACCACACCTGGAGTATTGTGTGCAGATTTGGTCTCATAATTTGAGGAAGGGCATTCTTGCTTTTGAGGGAGTGCAGCGTAGGTTTACAAGGATTAATTCATGGGATGGCGGGACTGTCATATGCTGAGACAATGGAGCGACTGGGCTTGTATACTCTAGAGTTTAGAAGGATGAGAGGGGATCTTATGGAAACAGAGAAGATTATTAAGGGATTGGACACGCTAGAGGCAGGAAACATGTTCCCTTCTTCTTCTTGCGTATGGTGTGCACAGCCTAAAGTTGTAAGACAACTTGTTCTGTTTGATCTTCTGCTTGTGCATGCCAGGTTGATTGCATTCGTTGAAACAGGGTGGAGCACGTGAAGGTTGCAATCACCCACCCTGAAACATGTTTCGGATAATGAAGTAGATTTTCAAAGTCTACAGAGAGATTTGGGCCATTTGGAAAAGTGGGCTGAAAGATGGCAGATGGAGTTTAATGCTGATAAGTGTGAGGTGCTACATCTTGGCAGGACAAATCAAAATAGGACGTACATGGTAAATGGTAGGGAATTGAGGAATGCTGTGGAATAGAGGGATCTAGGAATAACTGTGCATAGTTCCCTGAAGGTGGAATTGCGGATGTTGGTTTAAACCGAAGATAGACACAAAGTGCTGGAGTAACTCAGCGGGACAGGTAGCATTTCGGGATGGGTGACGGTTCGGGTCGAGACCCTTCTTCAGACAGAAACGTTACCCACTCGAAGGGGAGTAGGAGGCAACCGTGGCTGACAAGAGAAGTTGGGGATAGAATAAAACTAAAAGAAAAGATGTATAACACATGTTTGCGGTTGACACAAAGCTGGGTGGCAGTGTGAACTGTAAAGAGGATGTTAGGAGGTTGCAGGGTGACCTGGACATGTTGAGTGAGTGGGCAGATGCACTATAATATAGATAAATGTGAGGTTATCTACTTTGGCGCCAAAAACAAGGTGGTAGATTATCTCAATGGGGTTAGGTAAGGGGGAGGTACAGCGAAACCTGGGCATCCATGTACACCAGTCACTGGAAGTTGGCGTGCAGGTACAGCAGGCAGTGAAGAAAGCTAATGGAATGGTGGCCTTCATAACATGAGGATTTCAGTACAGGAGTAAAGAGGTTCTTCTGCAGTTGAATAGGGCTCTGGTGAGACCACATCTCGTGTACTGTGTACAATTTTGGTCTCTTAATTTGGGGAAAGACATCCTTGTAATTAAGGCAATGCAGTAGATTCACGAGATTGATCCCTGGGATGGCGGGACTGCCATATGACGAAAGATTGAAAAGACTAGGCTTGTATTCACTGGAGTTTAGAAGGATTAGGGGGAATCTTAACAAAACATATAAAGTTATAAAAGGACTGGACAAGCTAGATGCAGGAAATTTTTTCCCAATGTTGGGCGAGTCCAGGACGAGGGACCACAGTTTTACAATAAAAGGGAGTCCATTTTGGACTGAGGTGAGAAAAACCTTTTTCACCCAGAGAGTTGCGAATTTGTGGAATTCCCTGCCACAGAGGCCAGTGGAGGCCAAATCACTGGATGGATTTAAGAGAGAGGTAGATAGGGCTCTCTGGGCTCATGGAATCAAGGGATATGGGGAGAAGGCAGGCACGGGTTATAGATTGGGGCCGATCAGCCATGATCACAATGTAGGTATGTTACAAAACGTACCTTTACCGGCGCTGCACTTCTGCCGCTCCCCGTGTGCGTGACTTTCGCGCCTTGCAGAGGGGGGCGGGCTTAAAGTGCCGTTTTTCAACAGGCAGGACAAATCGATGAATGTCGGGCGATTTGGTTGCTGAAGAAAAATCGCTGCGACATTTCATGAATGGTGGTATTTTTTAATTACTCTACATTATTTATTAACTAGAGTAATTTAAAAATCACCTTCAAAAGCCGTGAGCGCAGACAACCGGAAGGATTTTGCGTAGGGGAGAAAAAAAGGTAAATACTTTATTTTTATATTAAAAGTTGGTTTTTCGGGAGGCATTAATAATATTTTTATGTTGCGAAATGGGATCTAAAAAAATGTATGAACCCCCAGTATTTTTCCCCCCGACTTCACCGCTAACCGCAACGTTCCAATCCACCGCATTCCACTAAAACCCACTCGCTAGTTGATTTAAATGGCCATTAATTTACAGGCATAAAACACTAAATTCCTTCCATTTGGCCCAGAAATTCATGAAAATTAGATTTAAAAATTATGTTATATTGTGGATTATTGTGTGAATGTTATTTGGACACTTAGGCAATTTAAAAAAGTTTATCTTTTCTTATGAAATTGATAGATGTTTAGATCTACTCATTGAATTTTGTAATTAGCTACAATTAGATAACTAACTAATTATATGCTTTAATTTCAGGTAATCCAAGTAAGATTGTTTAATATTTGTTTCAGAATGCTTCAATCTATAATAACTGAAAATTTCATTGAGTTCTCTTAATTTTTAAGAATGTTATGGACTTTTAACTTTTCCAGATCACAGCTTTTGAGTTAAGTCAATTGAAAGGCAATGGGAAGCAAGATGCTCATTTCCGAGTATGAAAATGGCCATAACTTTCTTAATACTGAAGATATGAAAGTAAATTAGGTGTCAAATTAAACTTCTTTTTATGCTTTATCTGATGGGATAAATTGCAGACTTGATTTTTAAAATCTCAAAATTTTGTAACATTGCTACACAATGAATGGCGGTGCTGGCTCGAAGGGCCGAATGGCCTCCTCTCGCACCTACTTTCTATGATTCATTCCTTCTCTCCAGAGATGCTGCCTGTCTCTCTCGCTCTCACTGCCATTGTCTTTTCCCCCCTCTCCATCTCTGCCCTTCCCTCTCCTCACTCCCCTTCCCCTCCCTCCCTCTCTCACCCACCGCTCTCTCACCTTTTCCCTCTCACTTCGGTCTCTCTCCCTCCTTACCCCTTTCCCTCCTCTCTCACCCCGATCTCCCCCTCTCCCTCCCCCTCTCCCCCCGGTCTCTCTCCTGCTCCCCCACATGGTGCCGCGCTGTTGCTACCGGCTGCTGCTGGAGTGTCCGGCGGTGGTTGCCGTGAAGGATAATCGGGTCGGTGAGGCTGTGACTGACTCACCTCGCCCTGATGATCACACGGCGCAGCCACATGCTGGGCTGAGACTCGCTCTGGTCCATGTCACTGCCGCGTGGATGCACCAGGTACAACCACATGCTGGGCTCGCTCTGGTCCACGTCACGGCCGCGTGGATGCACCAGGTACAACCACATGCTGGGCTGAGACTCGCTCTGGTCCACGTCACTGCCGCGTGGATGCACCAGGTACAACCACATGCTGGGCTCGCTCTGGTTCACGTCACTGCCGCGTGGATGCACCAGGTACAACCACATGCTGGGCTCGCTCTGGTCCACGTCACTGCCGCGTGGATGCACCAGGTATAACCACATGCTGGGCTCGCTCTGGTCCACGTCACTGCCGCGTGGATGCACCAGGTACAACCACATGCTGGGCTCGCTCTGGTCCACGTCACTGCCGCGTGGATGCACCAGGTACAACCACATGCTGGGCTCGCTCTGGTCCACGTCACGGCCGCGTGGATGCACCAGGTATAACCACATGCTGGGCTGGCTCTGGTCCACGTCACTGCCACGTGGCTGCACCAGGTACAACCACATGCTGGGCTGGCTCTGGTCCACGTCACTGCCGCGTGGATGCACCAGGTACAGACTCGAGCTTCGTTGTTGCTGCGCGTTCTCCAGTCAGCGGGAAAACTTCACGAGATTGCGGTCGAGGCGTCCGCAGTGTAGATACAGGGTAAAGGGAGAGACTGAGAGTCCCAGTGGCCCCTCCCTCTCTCCCCATCTCCGGGAGTTGCAGCTTCACCATCTCCCTGGTGTTCGCGGGTCGACACCCACTGTGTTCCATGTTTGAGACCAACTTTGGGGGTTACACAAAAAGTTGGAGAAACTCAGCGGGTGCAGCAGCATCTAAGGAGCGAAGGAGATAGGCGACGTTTCGGGTCGAGACCCTTCTTCAGACTCGAGACCAACTTGTTGTTACCTCCCTCTCGCCTCGCTCCAGGCGCTGCTGGATATGATCCGGTCGCTGCAACATTTTGAACACGTTGCCCCTGCACTGGTTCACATCGTGAGCAAGAGTCTGGGCGAATGAAGACGGATTGAAGGCCGATGTGGGAGACTCTTCTTCTTCCTCACTTTCTCTGTCCCTCCCTCTCTCTCTCTCCCAGATTCAAATCCAAACGGTTTCTGGAACCGACTCCTCGCGCCTCCAGCCCTTGACGCGGCCAATCAGACGTTGTCTCCAGGGGGACTCCTGTCCAATCACATAATGCGGTCACTCGGCGTCCAATCAGCCGCTGTCGTCAAGGTGATTGCATCCAATCATCGACCAGCTCCCCTTAAAAGGAGCGCCGGTATAATTTCCGACCAATCACCCGCTGTCTCCAAGGGTGTCTCGTTCCGTTCAGATTCCCTTCAAATTCCTGTCCAATCGACAAATCGGTGGGGTGGAAGATTGCAACCTTCACGTGGTCACGTGGAGGGTGGAGAGGGGGAAGAGGGTGGGTGGAGAGGGCAGGGGAGAAAGGAAGGGTAGGGGGGTAAGGGAGGGGAGGCTTTGATGGAGGACCACGTGGCAGGGCACAAGGAGAGGCGTTATGAGTGTGACGTGTGTGGCAAGGCCTGGCAGTGCCCGAGCAAGCTGGAGACCCACCGGTGGGTGTACACGGGAGAACGCCCCTTCGACTGCTCGGAATGTGGCCAGAGCTTCACCCGCTGTGACAGACTGCTGCAGCACAATCGCGAGCACACCGGCGAGAGGCCCTTTGGCTGCTCCGAGTGTGGCAAGAGCTTCACGCGAAGCATGAGCTGAAGATGCAGCGGCGAGTGCACATAGGTGAAAAGCCTATCCATAAGAGAGGCCCTATGGCTGCTCCAGGTGCACAGCAGTGAGCGGCCCTTCAACTGCTCCGACTGTGGCAAAGGCTGCAAGTCATCGCCGGACGTGTTGATGCACAGGCAGGTCACGGTGCAGCTGGTCTGCGGCCGCACTGACCACGATGCCCATGGCCAGGGGTCTGAGTCCATCACCCCCCCACAAAGGCCACCAGCTTGGCACTGGCCATGGCACCTAGATCTGGCCTGCTGGTCGGCAGCCTTTGTGTGGGAGGTAATGGTACTTCTCTCTGTTGAAGGCATGGATGACGGCGGCAGTCCCTGGCCACACCGCGGCCACTGGGCAAGAATGGCAGTGGACTGGCCGATCTCCTCACCACTCTCTCTTCCATCATCCTCAACCAGATCAAGGCTCTGCTCGTATCTGAATTTCAAAATCCACAGAGAAATCTCATGCCTATCACATCCGAACTGTGCTGATCAGCCATCACCTGCTATAAACCCAGATACCTTTGTACCACTGCCAGAAGAAGAATGCAACCATGATTGTCTGTTGCTTGTGGAAGCCACTGCCACTCCCGGCTGGACTTACAGTCATCCGATTGATAATCCTGATATGGTCCTATTTACTGATGGCTCTTCACACCGACTTAGCGCTGACCGATTATTGGCAGGATATGCAGTGGTCACACCACACCAAGTGCTGGAGGTGTACACTTTACCATCCAGAATGTCCGCTCAGGCAGCTGAGCTGTATGCCCTGAGTTGTGCCTTTCATATTGGCAAAAGATACAAGTGCTAATATCTGCACCGATTCTTGCTACGCTTTTGGGGTTGTACATGATTTTGGGCAGTTATGGAAAAATAGAGGATTCATCACATCAACAGGAAAGGCTATTAAGCATGATAAACTGAACTTAAATGTATTAAATCCTAAAATGTAGACTTATTCCTTATTAACTATCTTTGTAGTATAAAATACATGAATATACTAACATTGTGTGGGATGAGAGAGAATACGAGGCTGAAGTAAGGCATCTAGCTGGGCATCTAAACAGGAGGAAGGTAGAAGTTGGAGTTTGAAATCCAACGAACAACTTCCACACAGAACAGTGAACTCGCTGCTGGAAGTAAACAAGCTTCCTTATCTGATTTGAATGTTGGGTTTGTGCCCATATTCCTTCGCATTCACAAGGAGGTGTCTCTTTGCTTGCTCCAACCAAAATTATAATTGGACCTGTATTTTTGCAACTGATTAATGCAAAAAAATATTAATATGCTTTCTTACTCTAAATGTTGATCAACAAGGAGGGAACTGTGGAAGAAACATTTATATCCTTCCTTATTTAATTTTGATTGGAATTGAACAAGGTAACGGAAGGGTGTATTGGATGTGACAATTGGCAGCTGTCGCTTGAACAGGTGCAGAAGAGTTATTGGAATCGGCAAAGTAAGATTAGACATATTACCTCGTCTGGGAATATGTGAACGTCGGATGGTAAATGTAAACATGAAATAGCAGAGTAGATAACGAAGCTTGTTTACTCTTCTGTGAGGAGGTACGGAGGATCTCCTGCACCCCCTACCACTAGTAGCGTAGATATGTTGCAGTAAATGGGAGGCTTATGATTGATTTTGAATGGGGATAGTGGTGTGGGCTGCCTGCAAGATGAGATAGAATAATGTCAAGATTCCCTTGTATTGTGTTTGACTTGAATTAATAATCTGTTTGACATATTAATCATTCCCCACCCCCCACACACTCCCCCCCTCCCTCACAACCCACTGTCCGCCACACCCCCCACCCCCACCTCACACTCCACATCAAACCAACTCTCCTTTACCCCCCTCCCCCACCACATCCTCCCCCTACCGACACCCCCCTCTCCCACATCTTCCTCCCCCCCCCCCAAACCTCTTCCCCACACCACACCCCCACACCCTTGCCGAGTGGTGGAATATTGCTTTGAGGGAACGGGTTGCATTGGGGGAACAGGTGAGTGGTGGAATATTGCGTTTGGGAATGGGTTGCGTTGGGGGGGACCAGGCCACCCATGTGACTGGGACCCAACGGGTCCCACTGACTCTAGTCATGCAATAAAATCTCGAAGCAAATCTGCAAAGTCTCTGCTTTTCATTTTCCTTTAATTTCCCTCTAAATTAATTTCTTCCACAAAAAAACAAAATTATTTCATTGGAATACGACTTGGCTGCAGCAGGTTGATGAGCAAAAGGATTTGAGTATAGGAGCAGGGAGGTTCTACTTCAGTTGTATAGGGTCTTGGTGAGACCACACCTGGAGTATTGCATGCAGTTCTGGTCTCCAAATCTGAGGAAGGACATTATTGCCATAGAGGGAGTGCAGAGAAGGTTCACCAGATTGATTCCTGGGATGTCAGGACTGTCAGAAGAAAGACAGGATAGACTTGGTTTATACTATCTAGAATTTAGGAGATTGAGAGGGGATCTTATAGAAACTTACAAAATTCATAAGGGCTTGGACAGGCGAGATGCAGGAAGATTGTTCCCGATGTTGGGGAAGTCCAGGACAAGGGGTCACAGCTTAAGGATAAGGGGGAAATCCTTTAGGACCGAGATGAGAAGGACTTTTTTCACACAGAGAGTGGTGGGCAGGTACAGGATACTGAGTTGGATGATCAGCCATGATCACATTGAATGACGGTGCAGGCTCGAAGGGCCGAATGGCCTACTCCTGCACCTATTTTCTATGTTTCTAAACGTCCTTGTTTGCCGCAACCGGAGTCTTGCCGACATCCAAGGGTGGAGAGCGAGATCCCAACGTTTGGAGTTGAGGAAAAACGCCGGGGGATGGGAAGCGGTGACTTCGGATTAATCCTGATGCCTTTCGCCAGTGAGAAGACAGAGCAATGATGAAGAGATGACCCACGATGGGAGATGTCTCCTTAATTTGGAGAATTCAATGTTCATATCATTGGGCTGTAAGCTATGAGGTGCTGTTCCTCAGGTTTGTGTTTCACCTCACTCTGGCAATGGACAGCAAGACGAGTGTGGGAATGGGAATTAAAATGGTCCGCAACCGGGAGATCCAGCAGGCCTTGGCGGACCAAGCGCAAGTGTAGGATGAAATGCACGCCTAGTCTAGATACAAGGAACAGCAGATGCTGGTTTACAAAAAGAGGCACGATCTCCTCTGGAGAGCATGGCCAGGCGACATTCTAGGTCAGGACCCGTCTTCAGACTGCTTGGTGTGGGGGGTGGAGAAAGTTGGAAAGGAGAGGTGGAAGTGGTCGCCTTAGATTCCCTTCCCTCTACAGATGCGGCCTGACCATCCACCAATTTAGAGGGAATGGACAGACAACCTTTTGAGTCAGGACCCTTCTTCAGACTGATTGGAGAGGGTGGGTGGGGGGGAGGAACCTGGAAAAGAGATGGCGGCTGAACAAAGTCTGGCAAGTCATAGGTGGATACCAAATGCTGGAGTAACTCAGCGGGACAGGCAGCATCTCTAGAGAGAAGGAATGGGTGACGTTTCAAGTTGAGACCCTTCTTCAGAAGTGATAGGTGGATAAAAGTGAGGGAGACACAAGAAACTGCAGATGCTGGAATCTTGCATAGAACACAATTTAGTTAGATGCACAGAATCTGTTGCCCAGAGTGAGGGAATCAAGGACCAGGGGACATGGGTTCAAGGTGAAGGGGAAAAGATTTAATAGGAATCTGAGGGGTAACTTTTCAACAGAGTGCGGTGGGTGTATGGAACAAGCTGGCGGAAGAGGTAGTTGAGGCTGGGACTACCCCAACGTTTAGGAAACAGTTATAGACAGGTACATGGATAGGACAAGTTTGGAGGTATATGGACCAAAGACCAGGTTGGACTAGTGTAGCTGGGACATGTTGGTCGGTGTGGGCAAGTTGGTCTGAAGGTCCTGTTTCCACACTGTATCACTCTATGACTCTAACATGAAGTGCTGCAGTAACTCAGCGGGTCAGGCAGTATCTGTGGAGAACATGGATAGGTGACCCTTCTGGACCCTTCTTCAGACTGACACTGTGTTAACAAGACTGGGTGATCGGCAGATGAGTGAAGTGACAGAGGCGAGAGAAAATAAGGAGAGAAAAGGATGTGAGATAAGGAGAGAGGAATGTATATGTGCAGCTTTAAGGGACATTGGTCAGGTAGCATTTGGAGTATTGCATACAATTCTGTTCACTCCATTACAGGACTTGGAGGCTTTGAGGAAGGTGTCGAGATGGTTAACCAGAATGGTTTAAAAACAAGGAACAGCAGTTGCTGGTATACAAAAAAGGACACAAAATGCTGGAGTAACTCAGCGGAACAGGCAGCTTCTCTGGTGAGAAGGACTGGGTGACATTTCGGGTCGAGTCTGAGGAGGGTCTCGACAAGAAACAGAACTAATTCTTTCAGCATTTTGTGTTTACCTAAACAGCGCCTATCTGTCCACGTGGTGGTGTGCCAGCAGGCTGGAGGAGCGGGCAAAGTCCTTGCCACAGAGGCGGCAGGTGAAGGGGCGCTGGCCGGTGTGGACTCGCCGGTGCTGCAGCAAGTGGTCAAGGCGGGTGAAGCCCTTACCACAGGACGGGCAGGGGAAGGATCACTCACTGCTGTGGGTACGCCGGTGCTGCCACAGGCTGGACATGTGGGTGAAACCCTTGCCACACTCAGCGCACACAGAGGGTCTCTCTGGTGTGTATCCGCTGGTGCTCCCGCAGCCCCCATGCTCTCATGTCACAGTGGGAGCAGCTGCTCGCCGGCGTGGGCCCGCCGGTGCTGCCGCAACCCGCGCGAGCTGTCAAATGCCTCACACTTTCGACTACATTCTGGCCCTCCAATCCTGTGTGTTGTAGGCCTCACGGTTGTGTTGTAGGCATCGAGCTTGGAGGGCCTAGGAGGCAAATGTCATCCATCTTGAAACAGGCCCCAAAATATCGCCCTCGCTCTTTTTCTGTTATTTTACTTCAGAGATACAGCGTGGAAACAGGCCCTTCGGATCACCGAGCCCACGCCGACCAGCGATCGCCCATTCACACACTAGTTTAGTTTAGGGATACAGTGCAGAAACAGGCCCTTTGGATCACCAAGTCCGCACCGACCAGCGATCGCCCTTGCACACAGTCTAATTTGGAGATACAGCATGGAAACTCAACTAAATTATTATTTGATGCTCCCTCCTCTTCTCTACTTCCATAATTGATACTGTAACTGATTAACTTACCACTGGCGATCTCCAGGTGGATGGTCCTGAGTGGCAGGAGTAGGCCATTCGGCCCTTCAAGCCAGCATTCAATATGATACTAGCTAATCATCCCCATCAGTACCCTATTCCTGCCTTCTCCCTGTATCCCCTGACTCCGCTATCTTTAAGAGCCCTATCTAGCTCTCTCTTGAAAATATCCAGACAACCGGCCTCCACCGCCCTCTGAGGCAGAGAATTCCACAGATTCACAATTCTCTGTATGAAAAATTGTTTCCTCATCTCCGTTCTAAATGGCCGACCCCTTATTCTTGAACTGTGGCCCCTGGCTCTGGACTCCCCCAACATCGGGAACACGTTTCCTGCCTCTAGCGTGTCCAACCCCTTAATAATCTTCTATGTTTCAACAAGATCCCCTTTCATTCTTCTAAACTCCAGAGTAACAAGCCCAGCTGCCCCATTCTCTCAGCATATGACAGTCCCGCCATCCCGGGAATTAACATCGTGAACCTACAGTACACTCCCTCAATAGCAAGAATGTCCTTCCTCAAATCAGGGGACCAAAACTGCACACAATACTCCAGGTGTGGTCTCACTAGGGGCCTGTACAACTGCAGAAGGACCTCTTTGCTTCTATAATCAACTCCTCTTGTTATGAAGGCCAGCTTTCTTCACTGCCTGCTGTACCTGCGTTTACTTTCATTGTCTTCTCTCCTCTCCTCAGGGTGGGAAGCGGAACCTGCTCAGATTGGCTGCTGGACACGTGAGGTGCGGGGCGACGGCCGATGGGACGAGGACGCTCAGCGACAGGAGTGCAGGTGGGAACCGCTCGGCCCAGCGTCCACTCCCCTTGCTGCAGAAGGACACACGGGGAGCCGGAGCCAAAGGATGTCAGTGCATGTATGAGGAAAGGAAGGAGGTCTGGGCGCCCTCTGGTCCTCCGACTGTAGCGCCCCCTGTCTAATGAAGGCCGCGGCGCAGCGTCTCTGGTCCTCCGACTGCAGCGCCCCCTGGCGGTGGGAAGCCACGGTGCACCTGTCCACGTTCCCCACAGACGCTGCCCGACCCGCAGAATTACTGCATGATGCATGTCGCACCCCCCCCCCACCGGTGACACAGCGCCAATCACCGGCGGTCCCCCTTGGATTGGGGGTGACGTCATGGCGCCGGTCATGCTGGCTGGTGGACGGGCGGCTCGACGCAGTGCCCGGATGCACGGTATACCCAGGTCGGTGCGGACCCCCCACTTCTTCCAACCCCTCACCCCATCCCTTCTTCCTTCCACTCACTTCCACCATCCTCATCCCCCTTCACCACTAGCCTCCTCACCATCTCTCCCCTCCTTCACACCTCCCCTCTTCCCCTCCCCCTCCCACCTTCATCCCCCTACACCTGCACCCAATGTAGCAAGGGCTTCACATGCTCCAACAGCCTGCTGGAGCACCTGCACACAAACACCGGCAAGCGCCCCTTCACCTGTGCCCAGTGCGGCAAGGGCTTCACCCGCTCCTACAAGGTGCTTTCCCACCAGCGGGTGCACATCGGCGACCATCCCATCCCCAGCGCGGTTTGTGGAGAGCGCTTTGCCATGGCCTCCCATGCCCTGTCTCTCCAGTGCGTGCACACCAGTGGCCAGCCCTACAACTGTCCGTACTGCGGTGTGGCATTTGACAGCTTGCGGGGGTTGCGGCAGCAGCGGCGGGCCCACGCCGACGAGTGGCTGCTCCCACTTTGGCAAACGGGGGCTGCGGGAGCACCAGCGGATACACAGACTGTGATGGAGAAGGTGAGGACAGACTCTACGATGGCAGTATAAAACTGGACCATCATTGCCTGTGGCAGATTGTGTTTCCTCAGCTGCCGCAGGAAGAATATCCTCTGCTGGGCCTTTTTGACCGTGGAATCGCTGGTGGCCTCCCATTGATCTATCCAACAATGATGTATTGTACATTTTCCTTGAACTCCATTCCCTTTGTCCTGTTTTCACTCCTTACACTACCTTATCTCTGAACATCCCATCAGATTGAAGAAGGGGCTCAATTCAAAACATCACATCTCCCTTCTCTCCACAGACATTGCCCGACCCGTGGAGTGACTCCAGCACTCTTTGACCTTTTTCCCATGAAACATGCTGCCCCCCTCCCACGTGATTCTGCGCAATGGCAGGGGGCAGGGCCAATCCCCGTCAGATTGGTGGTGACATCAGGGTGCTGGTTGTTAGCGACGTCTGCCCCTGCTTCTGACATCACAGCGCATGTGTGGGCAGGCGGGTGGCTCGACGTGTTTCCCGGATGCTTGGCACACCACCAACCACCCCTGCCGCACTTCCCCCCCACACCCCCAACCTCCCAACCTGACCCCCTCACCTCAACTCCCCCCACTCCCTCACTCTCCCGTCACCCCTCCTCCCCCCCCAGACCCCCATACCTCATTCCCCCCTTCAAGCACTAGTAATGTTAATGCGTTAATAATATCCTGTTTGCCAGCCTGTTGACCGTCTGTGTTCCCCTCCTGCAGGGTTTAGGATTCATTGCCGTAGATGGAGATGTGAGCGGCCATTGAGGGCGGCCAGGGTGCCGGTGAGCATCCCCCCCCCCCCCCATCTGCTCGGTGTGTGGGCTGAGCTTCGAGGTGCTCAGTTTCAATGGAGGACCACATGGCAGGGCACAAGGAGAAGCATTATGAGTGCAACGTGTGTGCCCGAGCAAGCTGGAGACCCACTGGTGGGTGCACACGGGAGAACGCCCCTTTGACTGCTTGGAGTGCAGCAAGAGCTTCTCCTGCTATGACAGACTGCTGTGACACAACCGCATGCACTCCGGTGGGAGGCCCTTCAGCTGCTCCAACTGCGGCAAGAGCTTCAATGTGATGCATGTGCTAAAGATGCAGCACAAGTGCACACGGGCAAGAAGCTCTTCGGCTGCTCCACCTGTGGCAAGAGCTTTGCCTGGTTGTCGGGGTGGCAGGTGCACAGCAGTGAGCGGTCCTTCAACTGCTCCGACTGCGGCAAAGGCTTCAAGTCATCGCCGGACCTGTTCATGCACAGGCAGGTCACGGTGCAGCCGGTCTGTGGCCGCACTGACCATGATGCCCCTGGCCAGGGGTCTGAGTTCATCACAACCCCCACAAAGGCCACCAGATTGGTTCTAGCCATGGCATCCAGATCCGGTCCACTGGATCGCATCCTTTGAGTGGGAGGTGATGGGCTGGTACTTCTGTCTGGTGAAGGCGTGGGTGGAGGCAGCAGTCCCTGGCAACGCTCGGCAAGGACGGCAGCGGACTGGCCAATCTCGCCACACTCTCCTCCACCATGCTCAACCAGCTCATGGCCGCGCTAGCATCCGTACATCTGAATTTTCAAAATCCACGGAGAAATCTCATTCCTGTCTCATCCGAACTGTACTTATCAGCCATCACCTGCTATAAACGCAGCTACCTTTGTACCACTGCCAGAAGAAAGCGACCATGATTGTCTGTTGCTTGTAGAAGCCGCTGCCACTCTCCGGCTGGATTTACTGTCATCTGATTGATAATCCTGATCTGGTCTTATTTACCAATGGCTCACCGACCTAGATTATTGGCAGGATATGCAGTGGTCACACCACACCAAGTGCTGTAGGTGTACGCTTTACCATCCAGAACGCCCGCTGATTTGTATGCCCTTAGTTGTGCCTGCATATTGGCAAAAGGTACAAGTGCTAATATCTACACTGATTCTTGCAATGCGTTTGGGGTTGTACATCACTTATGGAAAAATAGAGGATTCCTCACATCAACAGCGTGATAAACGGATCTTAATTGATTAAGATCCTAAAATGTAGACATATCCCTTATTAACTATCTTTGTAGTATAAAATACATGAATGTACTAATATTATGTCGGATGAGAGAGAATACGAGGGTGAGGTGAGACATCTAGCTAGGCATCTAAACAGGAGGAAGGTTGGAGTTTGAAATCCAACGAACAAATTCCATGCAAAACACAGTGAACTCGCTGCTGGAAGTAAACAAGCTTCCTTATCTGATTAGGTTTGTGCCCATATGCATGCACAAGGAAGTATTAGGTTTGTGCCCTTCACATGCACAAGGAAGCATCTCTTTGCTTGCTCCAACCAAAATTATAATCGGACCTGTATGGCTCCATTTTTGCAACTGATTAATGAGAGAAAATATTAATACCCTTTCTTAGTCTAAGAGTTGATCAACAAGGAGGGAACTGTGGAAGAAAAATGAATATCCTTCCTTATTTAATTTTGATTGGAATTTAACAAGGTAACGAAAGGGTGTATTGGATGTGACAATTGGCAGCTCGCACTTGACCAGGTGCAGACGAGGTGTGGGAATGTGGGAAGGGTGGATCGTTAATGTAAACATGAAATAGCAGAGCAGATAACAAACCTTGTTTACTCTTCTGTGAGGCGTCCCATGCCCTCTACCGCTAGTACCGTAGATATGCTGCGGTATATGGGAGGCTTATGATTGGCTTGGAATGTGAATGGTGGCGTGGGCCACCTGAAAGATAAGATGGAATAATGTCAAGAATCCCTTGTATTGTGTTTGCCTTGTATTAATCATTACCCCACACCCCCCCCTTCCTCACCTACTCCTCCCACATCCCACATCCTCCCTCCCCACCCCTCCCCTGCGTAGTGGAATATTGCGTTGGGGGAACGGGTTGCATTGATGGAACAGGTGAGTGGTGGAGTATTGCATTGGGGGGACCAGGCCTCACGTGTGACTGGGACCCAACGGGTCTCTCCTAGTCTAGTCATGGAATGAAATCTCAAAGCAAATCTGCAAAGTGTCCGCTTTTCATTTTCCTTTAATTTCCCTCTAAATTAATTTCTTCCACAAAAATAGACAATTATTTCATTGTTTCACAAAAAACCCCATTATTTCAATTTGGATCCAGCGGGTCGATGAGCAAAAGTCCTTGTTTACCGCAGCTGGAGTCTTGCCGACGTCCAAGGGCGGAGAGCGAGATCCCAACATTTGGAGTTGAGGAGGACCTGCTGGAGAACAGGAACTGATGACACCAGATTAATCCTCACGCCTTTCGCCAGCGCGAAGAAGACACAGGAATGACAAAGAGATGGCCCACGATGGGGGATGTTTCCTTAATTTGGAGAATTCAATGTTCATGTCATTGGGATGCAAGCTATGAGGTGCTGTTCCTCCAGTTTGCGTGTCACCTCACTCAATGGAGGCAATGGAGGAGGCCCAGGACAGAAAGACCAGTGTGGGAGTGGGAAGGGGAGTTAAAATGGTTGGCAACCGGGAGATCCAGCAGGCCTTGGTGGACCGAGTGCAAGTGTAGGGTGAAATGCACGCCTAGTCTAGATACAAGGAACTGCAGATGCTGCTTTACAAAAAGAGAAAAAAAATCCTGAAGTAACTTGCACCTCTGGGGAGCATGGACAAGCAATATTCTAGGTCGGGGCCCTTCTTCAGACTGCTTGGTGTGGGGGATGAAGATAGTTGGAAAGGAGAGGTGGGAGTGGTCTCCTTGTATTCCCTTCCCTCTACAGATGCGGCCTGACCCATTGAGTTCTTCCACCACTTTAGAGGGAATGGCTAGACAATGTTTCGAGTCAGGACCCTTCTTCAGACTGATTGGAGAGGGTGGGGAGAGGAAGCTGTAAAAGAGAGATGGGGGCTGGACAAAGCCTGGCAAGTGGAAACAGCTGATTGGGAGTAACCCTAGATACTGCCGGCCCTGCTGATTTCTTCCAGCACTTTGTATTGTATCCTGGGTAAGGGGGGAGAATGAGGGCCAGGGCAGTTTACTGTTCTGGATGTCAGATGTGGGAAGTCATGGAGTCTGATAGCCTTCCAGACGTCCACATCTGCACCAGGTGTGTCGAGATGGGGCTCCTAAGAGACTGTATTAGGAACCTGGAGCAGCAGCTCGATGACCTCTGTCTGGTCAGGGAGAGTGAGGAGGTCAGAGAGAGGAGTTATAGAGAGGTGGTCACTCCAAGACCACGGGAGGCAGACAAGTGGGTCACGGTTAGGAGGGGCAAGGGGCAGAGGCAGGGACTAGAGAGTACCCTGGTGGCTGTACACCTTGCAAATGAGTACTCCTGTTTGAGTACTGTTGGGGGGGACAGCCTACCTGGGGAAGCGACAGCGGCCGGGCCTCCGGCACAGAGACCCTGTTGCTCAGAAGAGTAGGGAAAAGAGGGGGGAAATAGTAATAGGGGACTCTATAGTTAGGGGGTCAGATAGGCAATTCTGTGGACGCAGCCCAGATGGTAGTTTGCCTCCCTGGTGCCAGGGTCTGGGATGTGTCTGAACGTGTCCAAGATATCCTGAAATGGGAGGGAGAGAGCCCGAGGTCATGTTACATATAGGTACCAATTACATGGGTGGAAAAAGAGAAGAGGTCCTGAAAGGAGAATTTAGGGAGTTATGAAGAGAGTTAAGGAGAAGGACTGCAAAACTAACAATCTCAGGATTACTGCCTGTGCCACGTGACAGTGAGAGTAGGAATGGAGTGAGGTGGAGGATAAATGTGTGTCTGAGGGACTGGTACAGAGGACAGGGATTCAAGTTTCTGGATCAT